>VXAC01001666.1:452067-497790 GCA_013399225.1 Rhipidura dahli
AAAAAAAAAAACCAAAAAAAGAAGGAAAGAGCAGAGCTTTACTGCCAAAAATCCAATTGGTCACTAAAAAATTAAATAAAATAATTTGGCCTCCCCTTAAGCATGTCTCTGTTTTTCTTTGAGTGTGTGTCTGTTAATTTAAGTGTGTGAATTTAAGTTACTTGATTGCCTTTCAGTGCATTATTAGAAATATTTTGTCTTTTACCTGTCTCAGGCAAAAGTAGGAGATTAAATAGCTAAGTAAGAATTCCTCGTGTTTAAAAAAACAAGTCACCTTTATGACAAGTCATTTTAGGATCGAGTTGAAAAGTGAGATTTCAAGCAAGTTGGGCTGTTAGACATTCACATTCATGCAGTAATGCTCCTTAAATGTTTTCATAGTAAATTGCTATTAAACTAGTTAACACTAAAAAGTAGCAATGACAGAAAACAAATGGAGCAAGTTGAATTTTGTATTTTTTACCAGATTTGTCTCTTGCTATGAGCTGAAAAATACATTACCCTGACTTAAAATTCTTAAGGAATTGGACTGTGGATTAGTCTGACAGGCATGTTGAGGAGGTAACAAATCGACAGTTATTTTCCCAATCTAGTGTTTAAGTAAGATTAATAGACTAGGAAATGTGGAATTTACAGTATCCTAGGAGGGGTGCTTAGGAAGAAAGCGCCTGCTTGTATCCAGCTGAGATGGCTCCGCAGTGTGAATGGTGTTTGCAGAGATGCAGATTAAGCAGCCTTAGGTGTGTTGGTGCTGTACGTGCTGCAGCTTCATTCCACAGCATCCCTTCATTCCGTGTGGGGCAATTGGCAGGATTCAGCAGTACGGCCCTGAAATGAGGTTGGTCAAAAGCTCAAAAACCAAGGCAGGATATTTTGGCTTGCTTATAGACATGGGTTATGTAGTTGCAAAATTAGGCTATTTAACTATGGATGTTCTAATGTAAGAGTTGATAGAAAATTTTTGGTTTACCCCAAAGAATTAGAGATTTTACTGTCTTGTAAAAGACACTGGTATTGATGTACTTAAGATCAACGTGTGGCTTCAACAACCTAGTTTCCTGCCTAATCTAAATACTCCATAATTTAGTGTCCCCCATCTTCTCTTCTAAAAATGAAAAAAACTTCTCCTGGTTTTTTGTTTGTGGGATTTTTTTTTTATGAACGGTATTGGGGCAAAGAAAAATACTTGAATCTTACCAAGGATGACTCAAGGAGACTGTAAGTCCCAGTTTGTTATATTTGGTAAATGCTGTATTGATCAGCTGTTGTGCTTTTTTCTTTTTTTTTTCGTTTTCTTTTGCCAGTGTGTCACCCAAGTGCAAAGCAAAATGCCTTAACAATTGCCCATAGCTTTAGGCAGTGGTTAATTTTGTCTGGTCACCGTGAATCTTGCTAACTACCTTGGCAAGAGGGAGTTTCCATNCCTGTGATTAGTATCTCATTACCATCAGCCTCTTCCTTGCACCTTGAAGCTGACAGCGTGAATGCTAGCTTTTATCCTGGATAATTTTTATCAATGTCACACACCTCTTTGTTCCTGCCCTGATTTGCCAACACATCTCTCAGGGTTAAAGAATTTGTTAAATATTACTTGCAAATTCTTCTCAGCTCCTCAGTGAAATCTTTCAGAGCTGGTGATTGAGACTTTCTGAAGTGTTGAAGACTTAAAACCTCCCATACCTTGTTGGACCACAAAGGGTAAGATGATAATCTGGTCTTCCTTCCTTTTCCTTTTGGGAAGAAAACCAAAGCTTACTTAGAATGCATCTGTATCAATGATCTGGCAGAAGTGTTGGGGCACTTCATACTTCTGTCTTCGAGATTTTTGGGCTGAGCCCCTTCCTGCACAGTGGACTGGTTTGTATGTTAGGCCTAAGTGCTATGTGCACTTTAACATGACCCCCTGAAAAGCAGAACGTGGTCCTTTTTTAGAACCATATTCTGCACTTGTCACTTTCCTGCTTTTTTCCCTTTATGTTTCTACAATATTATCTTACAGGGATTTTTACTCTGAAGGTTGCCTTCACTTTGACAGATTTTTTTATCCCAGTTCCCTGAAGAGGAGCCATTGTATTACATGAACATAGTCTTAGGAGTTTAGAGCCAGCAAAACATCAGTGTCATACTTGGAAAACTTGTTTGCAATGCAATGTAAAGACCTAGTGAACAGCTGCAATGCAATGTAAAGACCTAGTGAACAGCCTTTAAGGAAGAAAATGAACAAAATTAGTAGATGTGTTATCAGCTAGTCATGTGTCTGCTGAACAGAAATTAAGTAGGTTGCTTATTAAATCTTCTGAAGTCATTAAGGAAACTGAACATTGGCGCTACAGTTAGATAATGGAAATCCTTTCTGTTTAGAAGTCTAGTGCAATGCTGTGCAGAACTTCAGGGGAATCAACTGAAAGTTAACTACCACCTGTCAGGAAAATTAATCCAACACCAGAGGTTTATGTCCAAAAAGGAAACAGAGGAGTCCTGTTACTTTATTTGAATAAAGGGAGAGGCCATGGGGCATTGCCCTGGGATCTCTCAAATTTTTGGAGGGCGCCTTTTTCTCCTAATTTCCTGGCCACATTTCCCTTTGTCTTTTCCCATTAGCAGAGGTATTTGGGAGGTACAGACTTCCTGGAACACCTAATACCTAAGGTTCCCTTGTAATGTATAACCCCCACTTTGTTTTAGTTCTTATTGATTTTTATGGTTTTCCTATTGTTTCTTTCTTCTCTCAATATCCAATTTCATTTATCAGCAGACCTATAGTTTGTTTTTAGAGACAAATTTCTTTCCATTCACCAATCAGTGGAACCCTTCTCATTGTTTCTTTTTATCTCTCAGTGCTAATTTCATCAACCAGCAGGCCCAGAGCTTGTTTGTAAAGACAAGTTTCTCATTCCTTTCACACCTTACTTTTAAACACTTAAAAGTTATGTTTAGATGGTCCTGAAAAAATAGCTCTTTTAGAGGACAGAAGTATCTGTTGTTGGGTTCTCATGCACAGCTTAACTCTCAGCCCATTAGACAGCTTCATTAATAATGTCTGGCTTGGTTCTCTACTAAAGCAAAAATGCTTCTGTCTCCTAATGCAACAGGAGCTAGAAATCCTGTGAGCATTTGAACACTATTTCACCAGGATCTCTTCAGAGATTTTGCTGAATTCTGCTGAATTCTTAAGCAATCTCCATATGAGACTGTAAATTTAATTTTATTTCATCTGGTTAATATTTCATCCAAGGTATGTCATTTAAAGCAGTACTTTAATTATTTTCAGATTGTATTTTTTTAAGCTTTTGCATTTTAAAGCATTTGATAATCATCACACTTGAGGACTTTTTTCTTCACCCAGTTTTGAAATCAAGTATTAGATTAGATTATATGAAGCCTGAAGATTATAGACTGTTTCATTGTGATTTTGAAAATAAGTTTATTTTCTACATAGAATTGTACAATCATAGAATGTCTTGGGTTGGAAGGAGCCTTGAAGATCATCAAGTTCCAGCTCCCTGCCATGGGCAGGGATACTCCTCTAGACCAGGTTGATCAAAGTCCCCATCCAACCTGGCCTGGATCACCTCCAGGGATGAGGCATCCCTACCTTCCCCTGGATAATCTGTTCCAGTGCCTCACCACACTTAAAACAAAGAACTTTATCCTAATATCTATTCAAAATCTACTTTCTTTCAGTTTAAAGCCACTCCCCCTTGTCCTGTCCCTATATGCTCTGGTAAAAAGTCCCTTTCCATCTTTCTTATAGATTCCCTTCAGGTTCTAGAAGGCAAGTCATGGCACTTCCATTATGCAGTTAAACATATTCCTTATTTTCTTCTATAACTTCCTGTGCTCTTTGAATTTTGATTTTACAACATGTTCTTTAAACATTTTTTTCATTTCATATTATGTGTTTGACTGAACTTCTTAAGGGGATTTATTTTTTGTTGTAATTTCTAAGAGGTTTTTCTGTTAGGAATAGGCTGGTTCTTACCCAAAAGAGCCTATGATGTAAGTGAGAGGTAAAGACTGTAAAATGTAAACATTTATGGTGAAAAACAGATGCCACCTTGTTGAACAGGAACCACAATGTTAAATATTTTTGATAGTGAGAAATAAATATTTAGTTGCTGTTTCACTATAAAAGATTGATGAAGGGCATATCCATCAATTAAGGAGAAGTACATTATCCAATAAAAGGACCTAACTGCTGAAGTTGAGCAATAGAATGTTATCAGCACTTTTGAGGCTGTGAACCTTCTGGCTTGCTTTGAGAGTGTAAGAGAATGTTATCAGAGCTAAGACAGCAAGGTCAAGAATTCAGCTGAATTTGAAAAAGTTTCCTGAGGAATTAATTTGCACAGCAAACATGTCCTAGCAGAGTTTCCCTCTGTGTTGAAGTCAGCATTCCTCTCTAAATTTTTTTCCCATGAGGTAATAAAATTTCAGTTGTTCAACTCCCAGAAAACAGGCCTTTAGATTTTGCAAAGCCCTGACTCTCTTGGAAGGCTGCATTGGTACTTTTATTTAACCTTAGCCTAAGTGACATTACTACAAGTGTGTGGCAGATTCATCACTTTGTCTGAGTGGTTCATAAACCCTTGTCTTCAGTTTGAGAACTATGCTAGTTATGCATCCTTCCAGTGTAGGTTGCCAGTGGTGAGTAAACTGGTGGGATTTCCCTAAATTATACCTGAAAGAGAAAGTGTTTGGGGATCAAGGACTTTTCTTGTACTTTTATAGTCAGACTTTGCTGACGCTTTTGTTGTAGTTCAGTAAGTGGCTGTGTGTATTTCAAGGAGTGAAAATCATCATGGCTGTTGTGCCATTCTTAAAGTCATAAAGTAAAAGGTTTTGAGGATATTGCTGTTTGTATTAAGGATGTTATTTGCTCCTTTAATGAAGCATTGTGCTTTCATCAGGTAAGCCTTTGAACCCTTTAATTTGACCAAGTCCTTATAAGTGGTGATGGCAATGGCCATCAAAATAAAATTTACTTTGTTTTTCATTTCCTGAAACAAGACCTAGAGCTATATTTAATAAAGGGCTTAATATAGAGAGTCAGGCTTTTCTGTAGTTTCTCTCATCACCTGATTCTTGTGTTCTTTACTGCCTGGTCACATAGCTGCACAAGAAAGAATAAGGTGTGCCCTTACTTAAAATTATATATAATTTGAGACTGTAATTTGCTTTTATGTGTATATAGCATAAAGCTTTTGTAAGTTTCATTCCTAGCATCAGGATATTCAGAAATTGCATGTTATCATATTTAGAATAGCAATAGGTCATTGTAGGAATTAATGGAGTAGTAAATTGATAGACTTTGTCCAAATTTTACACATTCTTTGTATGCAAGTAATGAAAAAGGGATCATATATTTGTGTGTCCCTTTTCCTGTGTACTAGGAGTGAAAAGGAAAAGAAAAATGGTGAGACAGGTAGAAAAAAATTCCTTGAAAAACAAGGTCAGCTAAGACATGAGAGAAGCAGTGGAGATGTCACCATTGTTTAATGTTGGAAGGAAAGATACCGCAAGAAAAAAAATCTCCCAATGTATCTGATGTTACTGCAAATTTAAATAATTTTAAGGAATTTTAATGACTAGATGAAACTCAGTTTGCTTCCACTCCTTGACTGGGATCATCTGGAGAATGACAATCTGAGATGACAGATCTTGCAACTGACTTTTTCTCTGACTGGTCAGTACCTGCTGTTCATTACTAGAAATTGCACCTTGCTACAGCATTCTTAATGGCTAGCAGTGCTTCAAGTGTCACAAAATGCTGCATGAGTGCTTACTGCTCTCAGGTTTTCATGGTTTTTTTAGAAGTAGTGAGATAAAGTATGTACATTACTGTATGTTAGAGGCCATCACTTTTTACAGCTGGGAAAACAGACATGCAGAAGTCTAGATGGCAGAACTAGATGGCTTGAGATCCCTCAGCAGGCTGTTCGTTCACCCAGAAAGTGAACCATAGTGTCTGGTCTGGAGGTCCAGCCAGGTTTTGCCTTTGCCAGTACATATGGTTGCTCTGTGTGTGATCTGCAAGTCTCCCTGTGTAGTATGTAGAATGCAATTAATACAAGGTTCTGCTTAGAAATGTTTGTAGTTTGGTAGGACTGGTGAGATGAATCAGGATGCACCTAGGTTTTGTACAGTTTATTACACAACAGTTTTACTAATTTGCACATTACAGATGACACACTTTTCTCCACCCTTTTTTTTCGACCCTTTGGTAGAATATGTAATTTATACACATCACTGTTCTCTCCCCATGACCAGCAGTGGGGAGGCTGATGATAAGTCAGTTTCTGCTCATTAGCTGCTACTCTCCGCTGCTGTACAAACATGCTGCAGCCAGCAGCTGGCTGAGAGGGCCATGGACATTCACAGTATCCTCATAGTTCCTTGAGTTTACATTTGCTTTATCTTTAGCCTTTCATTAGATCCTGGAAGAAAGAGAGAGGCCCAGTTTATCCCAAGAGAGAGGATCTTCCTCCAGGGGAACAGGACATGCAGTTTGCAAGTGATCAGCAGCCAGTCCTTCCTTACACCTCAAGCCTTCCCATCACCTTCCCCATCTGTTTATTTACTTTTCTCTGCAACAGTATCTCTCTTCTTGTGTTTCCTCCAAAATACATTTAATCGTTCTCAGTTTCCCTCACTTCCAGGCAAATGTTCATACATGTAGGTTTTTTCATCTGAAAATCAATTTGAGTGTGCCACATTTATTCTGCTCAGGATACAGTTCCTCCAAGACAGTATGTATTTTCTCCTAGAGGACAGTTAGATTTTTACAAGAGGCAATAATCCTCTTGAGATTTCTCCTGTCAACCTGATATGAATTGGCCTGTCAAGCCTTGATAACCATAACATACCTCACTTGATATCCTGGAGGACTAGAAACAACGGATGTACTGGTCCACACAGATACCATAGGATTAATCTGTCAAACACAACTCAAAACCCCAAACAATTAGAGCTTAAGAATTGTTTCCTCAGAGATCAGCAAGTCTGAGAGGTCTGACTTGGAGTGGTCACTGGCAGGAGGACATGCCAGGAAGATGAAAATGCAGTCTGCAGCCCTGACACTCATGAGCCAAGGCTTTTTATCTAATTTTCTAGGCTGGGTCTGCTGTTTGAGAGCCTGTCACATGTACAGCCTGCTTGCTCCATGTGTCCAAAACTCCTTAGCCTCCTGCTTGTAGGATGGTGGCTCTGAGTGTTCAGGGGTTCTGTGGTTAGCCCAACATTTCTGACATTTCTGGTTGTGTTACAGGTGATTCAAGGTAAGAGTTTACACTGCTGCTTTGAGTTTTCTCTCATTTTGGTCAAGGGTATATAACCATCGACACTGAATTCAACAGCAGCCATGTGACTTCTTGCTGCATGTAACTTTTTAATAAAAAGAAACTGGTTAACACAGGTGCCATTACTTTGTCCACACAGGTAACTCCGATCAGTTAACTATGCCTGTGCAGAACTGAATTCCTACCTTCAAGACTTTTCATTTTCACTCTACTTCTAAGTTATAATTTTTTTTCCCTGACTACAGTGCTGTTGGGAATAAATGCTGAAGCTCTGGAGAGCCACAGCTGGGTACACAAGAATGAACAAGCAACATACACATTGAAATTTCTGTCTTTAGGGAGTGTTGGGGTAAAAGGAAGGGTCAGGTCAAGACCCCCAGTTCTGGTGAGCCCCCATCTGGATCACAGTCACTAACCTCAGTAATGTTGTGAAATGTGCCAGCTTTGATGGCAATATCAGTGTATTTCAGCGTGTTTAAAGAAGGCAGCCTTCAAAAAAAGCCCCATGTTTTCTGGTTTTCCCTTCACAGCCCCAGAAGTAGCACCCAGTGAGAGGCCAGCCCCTATCCCTAAATAGTCTTGAGATGAATCAGAAACTTATGTACAGGCAACACAGCCTGGTTTATCCTCTACCCCGTGGCAACAGTGAAGAGTTAACCTGTATTGCTGTTATGATTGATTATTTCCAGTCTTCCAAACTGTTGCATGTCTATATGATTTTTAACACAGACATGCCCTACTTTTCAAATACTATGGGAATACAATGTGAAGATGTGGGGGAAGGGTAAAAGTAATCTTGATCAAGGCTTGCAGCCTTGATCCAAAAGCCATCTTAGTCACAATTTTCTTAGGAAGGGCTTGGCTTACTTGTAACACTGCTGATGTGGTTGTGTGGGCGGCGCTCTCGGGACTGGGAAGGGCGTGCTTTCCCTCTGGCCTTCAGTGAGGTTCTGAAGAAGGTGAAGGAGCAGGAAGCCCATACCTGATGACCAGAGGAAGGAGCTCTTTGCTGACACAGAAACCTTTCTCCATATTGCCTTCCTTAGCAACAGCCAGCCTCCCTGACCTTGCTTTTTAAGGACCTCTAGCACACCTCCACCCTTCCTTAATTTCCTACTCCCAAATCCTTTTCCTCACAGGAATGTAAGGAGCGCATTTTACACACAAAGTCACCACGGGCACATTCAGTAACTCTTTGCTTCACTTCCAGGGAGCATTGACACGGTGTGATGATGTCCCAGAGATGAAGGGGAAAGAAAAGAATTAACAGAACAAAAGTTAAAAAACCACATTACTACTGATAGAAATGACAAAATGCGCCACACGCACACGCGATGCAAAAGAACATTTGCTTCAAGAGATGGAGTTACTGCCGCAGGTGTCTCCAAAGCAGATGCATGCAGCTTTATGTGTGCTATGCTTAAGGCTCCAAGTGAGTGAGCAGTAGGGAAAACCCAGTGTCAAGGCCTCGTAGGTCATAGGCTGTGTTCCCTCCAGTGGCATGCTGTTGTTCCACAGAGGTGGCCCTGAAAGGACCCGTTTGGGGAGCAGCAGCTCACCCCTCTTCACTAAAGCCTTGCCCAGAACCCATGCTTGTATTAGGCAGCTGGAGGGTATAATCATTGAGTAATTCTTGGTGAGGGCCTAATTGCAAGTTAATTTTAAGTCAGTTATGTAAACAGATTAAATCAATCCTTCCCTGTATTTATTTTTCATCACATGGCAGGCTCAACCACTCTTAAAAATTCTCTGTCTGCTTTACTCTGCTGCTTCATTGAGTTGATGTCCACTGCTAATATTTGGTGCTGCTAATACCTGCATTAGGCAGAGGCTTTGTGAGATCCCAGTGAGGCAGAATAATCTATGTGATGTCACCAGGCAGTTTGGGAAAAGGCTCTGCAGAATGAAAATACAGCCAGCAGCAGCTCAATCTGCATTTGTGGCTCAGTGTAATGTATTTATTTGTAGAGAGCCTAAGGCAGAAATTTATTAGGCAAAAATATTTTTGAATTATTGTTGTACTGGTGTGTCAAAACAATGAAAGAATAGCAACCAAAAAGGAATAGAAGAAGACAAACAAAAAAGTTAATGTTTTTGTTTTTCTTCAGCTCATGTTTTACCAAAAAGGCAGCTGGGGATTAGAACAAGTGGATTAGGCAGGAAACCTTCATTTCTAAAAGAAAACATCCGGTGCACTTTTAGCACCACGCACAAAATACACTAAAAATCGTGTCTTTCGTGAAACACAAACTCATGGCATATTAATGACTTCATCCCTGGGGTTTTAAAAATATAGAAAAATCACATTTCCTACTGCAAACTTAAGACCTTTGGAGGAAATTTCAATAAATAAAACTGTATGTTGTTGCTCTCCTGTGCTTTTATCACAGGATAAACAGTGTAGAATATATCATAAATCAAGGGCCTAAAAGTTCAATACCTATGTCTAAGCCTGGCTTCAACTTAAGTCAGCAAACAGAAGGGGATGTGTATTTCTGGCAACTATTTTTACAGGTTTGGAGGAGATTATAAATAATTCTGTTTTTCAGAACTTCACTAGTTTGTCTAGGCTGGTATATATTGTCAGTACTAACCTAGTCAGAGCATAGAAGAGAAAGGTATCAAATCCTATATTTCCAAAGAAATCTCCTGTAAGCTCTTAGAGAGTAGTGTAAAATATGATGCTTTTTCATCTCTCCTTCAGACTTTTCTTTTTAAAAATATTTGTAATTGTTTGGGTTAATTATTATATTAATAAATGTAACTAAATTACAATACTTTTCAGGCCTCTTGGATTTTAACTTCAGTAGTAATTTTCTGCAGTACATTTCGTAGACTAGATTCCCATTAAGTGACAAATTAAAGATTCACTGCTACATCAATGTACAGGCAACCTCTATGGCTAATGAGAGCTTTTACTCAATTGGTAAAAATATTTAAGAAGAAAGGAGGCCTTTTAAATTTCCTGTTTTAGTAAAAGCACCCTAATTGTTGAAAACAAGTTATTTGTAATACACCATCTCACTCTGAAGTTAGAACCAATCAAATTGTATCCTTGGACTGTGCTCATACTTTATAACTAACACCAGTTAGAACATTTCATATTTCAGTTAAAAGCCTAAAAGCCATACATTATCACAACTGAAAATCCTCCTCCATACAGAGTAAACCAAAAAATATTACAGCTTATCAAAATGTGCCTAATACCTTTAACTGAAGACACTTAATTTTGACTTTTAAAATAGAATTTCTATATGAGATACCAGATGATACTGTGTCTGATTTATCTGTGCATCACCTTTCACTGTGATTAACCTAAGCTTTTTAACAACACCCTATGAAACTAGCCCAAATATTCACCTGACCAAAATGAGCTAATTGAACTTCAGAGCATGGGTTTCATACTCACTCAGCCTGGTCTTTTGTCGAGGTAGCTTTTTTTTTTTTTTTTTTTTAAATTAGCAAAGTTTTTGACAGGTTTTGCAAGACTTGTCACTTTGGCCTCAGCTCTGTTCTGGAGGTGCTCATGACATCACTTCAATGTCACAGGCATTTGAACAGCATCTAGGTCCAGAACATCAGAAACTGAAGTTCTCCCTATACTCCGCTTCCCCACATGGACAGTCACTCTGATTTAATGAGGGTCTTGGAGTGTCACTCTGTCAGGACAGGTTTTCTCTTGACAGTAGAAACACCAGTTCCTGAACCTGAGGACTTTTGTTGGGAGCTTGACACTGATTTTTCCACATTCTTTGACCTTTCCTGTAATGACTCAGGCTGTGATTTCCCTGTTAATCTACAGCATCTTGGAAATGATCTGGAGTGGGACTGAGACTGTCATCTCACTTCTCAAAACTCAGATGTGAAAGAGTCACCTATACCCTGACAGGCAAACCCAACACAGTATTATTACAGCACTTCTTCAGGAAAACTAAAGTATATTTTATTGCAGAAATTACATCTTATTCATGCACCTTGATTTGTCTTGTCAATTCTGTAAACATTGTTCATATATATTGCTTGGTTTTATATCTAGATACCTCACAACACTGTTTTTCATATTTAAGAATAGCTTCTTTACATTCAGATTTCTGACAGCTCTGGATTTGTGCTATCAAATTAGTCATGTGAAGTATAAAAAATATTGCTGTGAGTTGAATGATATAATCAGCAGAGTAAATATAAGAAAACATTTAAAAGACAGCATTATCCCTACCATGTCCTCAAAAGAAAATGGTCCTGACAGATTTTTGTGAACCTAGGGTTTTGTTCAAAGTAATTTCATAAGAACTTTTCTATATTCTGTATGCAGACTGAGTATTCCTGTCTAAGCACAGAATCTGGAGGAGATAAAAGCAAATGAGATATATAATAGATGAAAATTTAGGGATATCCTGGCCAGGAAGCTAAATAAAGCTTCATTAAAGATTTAGTCCTTCATAATAAGGGGATAAAGTGCCCCTCACCCTGGGACATCTACTACATGTCCAGGTGGTTCTCACTCTCTGGCCTTTCAACTAAGTGTGGGTCTCCTGTCCAGGCAGCAGGACTTCTGCATTATAAAGGAGAGGACATTCAAAGTGCTGGGAGAGATATTTCTGAGAGAAAGCCAGTACAAACATGCACACCACATGCAATCAGTCACAGAAAATGTCACCATGGGTGTAAGGCCTGACTCTACAGACACTTACACACGTGCTTTTTTTTTTTTTTTCTGTTAGAGATGTGACAATTCAGAACAAAACTGAGCAGGTATTGAACCTGTGTTCTAGCTCAGGGCCTTACCAAAAGTCCCTGTTTGCATTCTAACCATGAAGGTACTAATAATTTCTCCACAAACTCTGTATACACCTTCATCATTTTCATTCCCTCTGCATAATAGGCCTCCCACAAAGAGCACTAAGAAGGCAAACGTGATAGATGGTGGCCACCCCATGGACGAGGGTGAGACCTGCCTTGTGAGAAGGGTGTGTTGTTCCTCCGCCATCACCTCGATGATGCACTCATCCAAAGGGCTGTTTGTGCATCCTTTTGAGGCAGGAAGAAACATGCTGTGTGCTGCAGGTCATTGATTTAAGAACTCTTCATGGTGTCTAACCCTCCCCAGCCAAGGTGACATCAGAGCTGCTGCCATGGGAGGGCAGCAAGGATTTGTGCCAGCCTGATGGGAAGGCTTGTGCACAGCATGACACGGCTACAGCACCAGTGTGCCCCCCGGGAACTTCAGTGGCCATGGCTCTTGGTTTGTATTAAGTGAAGGATCAGAAAGAGATGTCACAGCTGTTGTAGGAAGTGAGATGTATATTTTGAGGTGATCTATGAGTTATTCAAGGAAATAATTTCTTCTTCCTGTTCAAGTTGCATGTGTGGCTCCAAGGTGGAGTATCTGAGATGTTTCTCATGTGAGCTGAGTATCTATGCCATGGGGAGATCTTAAGGTCAATCTGCTCATTTGGAGGTTTGGAAAGTGCCTTTAGCACTCCAGAACAATTGCTTTGCTAAGGCTCACCTTATTAAAGTCCAGTGCAACCCATTTGTTCCCAATACCTGACCATAAGGTAATTCAGGCTGGAAGGGACCTCAGGAGTTTTCTAGTCCTGCCTCCTGCTCGCAGCAGGGGTGGCTGCAAGGCCAGGCCAGGTTACTCAGGGCCAATTCTGATCATCTGAAATGGAGCCTGGCAGGGGGTTGGATGGCTGAATGCCTTCAACCTTTCCCTGTCATACAGGATTCTCCCTATTAGAGAGTATAAATATAGCTCCATAATGCTTACAGGTTGGAAAAGCTTTAAAATCAATCTGTCCTTGTTACCTGCATGTTGAGTTAAAAGGGCTGAAAGGCATAAAATGTCTAAGAATGAACGGGATTAAAAGAATAGGCAGATTTAAAAAATCACAATGGGTCTTGTGTAAAGTGGTTTGATTCTTCAATTGTCATCTAAAAGCAAATGGTTATTTAGTCTACTGTCCCTTGAGAGAATTTGTCCCAGATTGGTGGGAAAGCATATCCTTATGTTACACACAGGAAGCTAAGTACACACATGTGCATGTTGCATATTCTTAACTGAACTGAATGTTTATATGTATTCAAATTGTAAAAATTTGAGCAGATGAGAAAAAACTAAATTATCCATACTGGATAATTAATTGGTTCTATTGTTCTACAAACAGGATGATCAGCAGGCTTAAGGTAACTCATTCTCTTTACCAAATAGCAGGTTTTGTCCCTAAAATCAAGTGAATATATGCTGGAACCGTGATTTTCACATCTGTGTTAGTCCACAAGCAGAGCTCAGTAAAGCATCTGACCTGTCTGTACATTGTGTCTCACAATAGACAATGTTATTCAATTTATTTTTTCTTTATACTTTTAGAAGGATTTATATGCTCTTTTTCTAAGGGACATTCTGTAAAAAGCCAGATACAATAATGAAAACAGGTGACATTTACAAAATAGCTCATGAGGAGAGTGAGGACACTTGGTGCTATAGAAATAACACAGTTCAGACTTTTTCCCACTGAAATTAGCAATATTACTAATAGATGGTGTATACCTTAAAGCAAATATAAGAGGAGAGTTGAAAAATTTGACAATTGTTTTTATGTCTGTGATGCTGATTGAAAGTATTGGATTGTATGTATTCTTTTCTTTGGAGAATGAAGTCATTTTTTCTTAAGTATCTATTAAAAGTAAAAGGTGATACCATAGAATCAATACCCAGACTGACTCCAGAAAAGACATTGCTAGGGCTGGAAATTTAATTTTGCTATTTTGAGTCACTTCAAACCTTGGACTTTCTGCCAATCTGTAAAGTAATCAGGCTAGAAAATCTTATGATAGAGGCACCTGCTGCTAGGAAACCCAGATTAATATTACCAGCACATATTGAGTAGGCTACTGAACAGCCAACACATACTAATGATCTTGGGCTGCAAAGTCAGCTGGCAGCCTCAAGACACCCCACTGTTGGTCCCCTGAGCTCTGCAGTTCTGCAGCTTCCCAGTACCAGCAAAGACACTTCTTGACAGAGCAACTTTACCCTTTCCTTTTTAATTTATTTATTCCAAAGTAGGTCATGCTGTGCCATCTGTTGACACTTAAAACCCGCAGAGGTTTCCAGATTCCCTGTGGTCTCCTGCAGTTTAACATGTATTTTTAATAGCCTGTTGCTCTACCTAACTGCTGTATGTACTGAGACTACTAATCACAACTCATTCACTCACATAGTGCAGCTGAGTGCAGGCCTTGAAGTAATGTACTGGAGGTGAGTATGGCTGAGAGGGGAGGGAACACAAGAAGAGCCTGATTTTTTTGCTGATAATGAATCCTGGGCAATACTGCTTTCAGCAAAGAGGTGCTCATGTCCAGCTGCTTTCTGCTTTTCTGGCAGCCTTGTTGAAAGCTTAGGAAAGCAATCAGTCCCAGATAGGTATACATTGGGTCTTTTCAGGCTGCAGTTAAATTTGCTTCTCTGGTTCTCGAACGGTGAGCATGTGAATTGAAGAGTATTTCACACCCACAATTGTCTTTAAGTTCCTTGCACAGCACCCTCAGCTCTCTGCCACGTGTCTGTTCATTGTGAATTACCCCCACACTGCAAGGATGATTTAAAAAAAACCCAAACAACTAGTGCTCCTGATTTTAAGTAATGACATTCAAGTCATCCACAGGAAGAATTCTGGAATGGCACATGTCCACACAGGTGCAACACTGGCACCTAACAAGTCCTTGGTATGTGATACAGTAAAGCAGCATTGGCAGGGAGAGGGGAGCTCAAATACATGTGATATAAAGCATACATAAATCATAGCACAGAGCACACAGACATTGGCACATGAACATTGGACCTGAGAGTGTAGGAGATGAACGTTTAATTAAAGGAACTGGCCCTGACTGGATGTTAGTAACAGTAACAAGGTTATGAAATACCCCAACAAACTGCAGCTCAGGGTCTCTAAAATGTGCTTTAAAAACAAAACAGATTAACTCTAGGCAACAACAAATAGGCTGAGCTAACTAAAGACTGAGCTCTCTTGGGCTAGAAACAGCTAGAACACATTAGGTTAGTTTGCCAGATGTCATTGGGCAATGTATGACTTCACCTCAAAGTCATCTTAACCATTAGTGGAAACCCAAATGGATTGACCTTGCTCAGTAGTACAGTTTGACGTCCACTGTTTGCGACTGCCAGTACTTGTTCACAGGTCTCTGGATATACTGGATGCCCTAGTTGCCTTGAATTTTAAAAATACAAAAATATACTTGCTTCATTTCACAGTGATGACTGCACAAGTTCAAAATGACCCTAAATCCTGACAAAGTTCTGCACATGTGTTACACTGATTTGAAGAAACCCAACTGCACTCTCATGAGTTATCTGTAAAAACTTAGCAAAGTTCAGAGTACTGTAAATTAGAAAGATGATTATTTCGAGTAGCCCTGTAGACTAATATATTTGTTTCCTTTTTCACTTTTCTGCTTATTTTTTCCCAGAAAACTATCAATTCAAGCAAACCTGTAAATTCAATATACCTGTAAACCTCTTTTTGTCAGCAGTAAACTCAGAAGTGTACGTGGTGAGTGCAAACGTACTCTGTGTTTACTTGTATTTGTGATACTACAAATAAAATTTTAGAAAAAAAATTTAAAAATCATCGTGTGCTATAATAGTTACAGCCAATGTGACGAGATAAAGTATGGTTTTGAAAGTATTTTTATAAAATTAATATCTTAAGCAAATAATTATTAATGAACACCCTTAAGGCTTGTTGTGTTTGTATTTGCATGATTGGTACAAATCAAGAACAAAAATAATTACTCTTTTTAATGCAATTTCCTAAGGTATTATGGAAAATGTCAACACAATAAAAGTGGTTTTATTATTATGCAATATATCATACTTCTGATTTTAAAAAAATAATAACAAAAAACTTTTGAGGGTAAAGAGATTTTCAGTTAGACACAGTAAGCTGCTGGTTTGCTGTCTTATTAGCTCCTCAGTACCACTAAATCCACAACAAAGTACATAATAGTAATTTGTGATGTCTAACAGATGCAATCCATTTAACATTCCTGTGGATTGCAAATATATAACAAATTTGTTGTCTATCTGCAAAATAGTATACTCATATGAAACAAACTAGAGGCTTTCACATTAATATTGTGAGATGAAAATGTCCCTCTAAATTTAAATATAAATTCAAAAATAGAAAATTGAATATTGAATTGTTTGTGTTGAGGGGTCATCTTCTGTCTTTTAACCCAGAAACAGATACTGTCTGTGAACAAACAGCTGTAATGCTTCAGAGGCTCAGTGTATTAAAAATAAAGAACTTTAAGAGCTGCAAAGTACTTCCTTGCTCCAAGGGAATAAAAGAGCTGGGGCCTAACTGTAGTTCTGTTTAAATCAATAGCAAAATTAAACTGTTTCCAGCAGCACAGGATGTAAATAAGTAGTGTCATATATATGTGAGTAAAGGGTCATTTTAACATTAGGAAAGATAAGACTTTTTTCATTACTTTGGAAAGTTTAACACAGTCTAGATTTCATTTTTCACATACATTTGCACTGTCATAAATATGAAAAATATTACCAACCATTTTTAAACTGGGAGCTGAGGGAAGCAATTAAATGTGTGGACATTTGACTAACAATTTTTGTTTCAGCTCTATTAGGATTTAACAGGGAAAGCACTTGGTCTTATGTGTACAGGGATGGATTAACTCTCTTTTAGAGGTAGTGGGGAGGTAGTTAACACCTATGGACAGAGTGGCTGCAGTTTGTGGCCATTTCACACATTACCTGCTTTCTGCGTGTTTGCTGTGGTGTAGGAGTCACTGGCCATGTACAGTGGGAAAGCTGCAGTCCCTGCTCATTGCACCTTTCCTGCCCAAAGGTGAGGTACCTGTTGCTCAGGCTTTCAAGAGGAGTTGGCAGCCAGAGAGACTTAAGCCTCTCACATCTCATCATCAGTTTTTCCTTCCATTCTGGGCTGTTTGTGTTTGCTGCCCTGTGAGTAAGTCATGCTGATGCCAGAATGATTTTTGCTTTTATATTTCCTTCATATATATTCAAAGCTCTGTAGACTATTGGTGCACAGTTACATAGTTCCTAGTTAGCTCCAGTACTTTTCCCTACCTTTTCCCTACCCTGATAGGCAGAAAGACAAAACACATTCCAGAGGCTCCAGGCCCCTGGAGGTCCAAGGCCCTCTATCCTATCTTGGTTCTTGCTGGGAGCCAAGGTCAAAACCAGCTCTTTGAGACACATTTTCATAAACAAAGTTTAGTTCCTATCTAAAGGGGGGCTACAGAAGAGGTGGAACCAAAAGGGGAGAATTACTTCATCACTTGTGCTTCTAATTGGGGATTCTTGTCAGTTGTGTTAATTTGCTAAACTTATAAAACTGTATTCACCCTTTGCAGGGTAGGGATTTTTCCGTATCTGCCCCTCGGAGGCCTCCAATGAAGACCAGCCTTTATATTACCTCCTCTACTAATATTGTCTCTGAAGTGTGTTGTTTTATTTCTAGGTCTTTAAGGCATCAGTGCTATGAAATGAACCATTGAATTTATCTGACATTAAATAAGAAAAATCTTTTAGAGGAAGAAAGGAACTAAGCATCTAAACTACAACCAAATATAATATAACAAATAATATAATACTTAAATAAAGCAAAAAAAAAAGGCTCAAATTTTCAGTAATGAAGCTGTTTTAGCATCAAGTGTCTTGAAGAGACATACATGTGATCAGGCTGTTTTCATCACAAACCTTTTCAAACTGAGATAGCAATATGACTGTAATGATGCTATTACTGCAAAAATTATACAAACAATTGACATATAGTATAATGTGAAATAATGACCGTACCACAGATTAAAATACATATGAAAATGTAATAGTGTAAGAAACAAAAGAGCATAGTTGACGCAGGATTTTTTTATTGGACGAGTGAGAGGGATTCAAAGGCATTTTCTGCTGAGGTAAGATCTCAGTAGATATTTGACACTTTTCTTGCTGTTACAGAAATAAAAATTGAGTATGAAAGAGAGAACAAGCAGTTAGTAAGTTCTGTGTGTTAAGAGTCCTGGTATCAGTAATTTAATTCTCTGTTTACATTCTGATGTGCATACTTCCAAGAGCTCCATAGTAGCTGATAAGTTTTATGTAAGTCTTCAGAGAGACAAACCAAAGAAAGAAATCTAAGTTTATCTAGTCCTGTATTTTTTACTAGAGCTATCTGCTCTAACTGGCAATGCTTGTTCAAGTCAGGCAATTTTTGAACTTTTCTTGGAGTTAACTGGTGTTCCTTGTTGAAACAATCTCCCAGCTGAACAAAAACAAAAACAAAAAAACCAAACAAACAAACAAAAAAAAAAACCCAAAAAAAAAATCCCAAAAAAAACCCAAACAAAAAAAGGAAAAAGCTTAGCTACAGCTAAGTCCTTGTTGCATTCTTGCAGCTTTCAGAGTGCAAATGAAAATCTGCATCAGATAGAAACGTACTGTTTGTTAAACCAGTCTAAAGCTGGCAAAGTTTATACCAGCCTCTGCAGCTAATGGTGCATCAAAGTGATTGTTTTGAAAATAACTGTCGGTTTAAAATATTATTGCCTGTCTCCCAGAGGACACCACCCACATAGTGGAGTCAGCAGACTGAGAACACAGAGAAATCTAAACTGCTTCAGGATAAAATCCAGTGTTTAAAGCACAAAATGCCAAGGGGGGTGGGGGCAGCTTGAATTAAGCTTTTGGACTTTGCATGGAAACAGCTAAGAGGCAATTGTGTCTCATTCTGCCACCGGAGCTGGGACAGGCATCTTTGGCAGGCACAAAGAGCTGGGGGCAGCAGCAAACAGCCACAGCTGCCTTCTCAGTGAGGGTGGCTGAGCTCTTTTACCTTTTTGGTACAGGTTCACAGCATCTGGGTAAATGGTGAGGTTTTAACCACTAAGTCAAATGGCTAATAAAGCATGCTGTGTGAGGAATTTCAAATTTAATTCTGTGTATTGTACGTGATGTAACCAGAATTAAGGGGGAACAATAAGCTCATGTTTTCTGTCTTAGTCTGCTCTGAATTTTTGACCACACTGTGATTAACTCTTAAGTGGTGGGAATGATATGTCTACAGGGAGAAGATTTCACTTTTCTGAAACCACCTACCCTGCATTTTTTTCCTTAGTAAGAAATGTAAAAGATGTATAGTGGCATGCTTGATCCAGTAATGGTTTAAAGAGACAGCATGCTTTAGTGACTCAAGCTGTTTCTCTTCCTGAATTCCTTAAAATTCTTCTGCTTTGTGTTGATATTGATACTGTGATCTGAGCAAGGAAGCCCTTACCATGCTTTCTTTTTAAACACAGGATTCACTGTTGTAGCACTGTATGCCTTGATATGTACTTCCTAATATAAAGCTATTTGTAAACCAGGCTGGAATGTTATGTTAGGCAAGCTGGTGTACAGCTCCTACACACAACAACAGGCTGCTTTTGTTTTTAATACTCACTGTGCTATTGTATTTAAAGCTTTGGATTTTGGCTTGAAATCCAGGCCACCTGGAATTTAACAGCGAAACTTTCACCGAGTTCAGTTTGATCTGGATTTCAGTCTCAATGCCTAATGTTGCTAATGTGGGATGTGGTAAACTTGATCATCCAGTTTTTTATGGCCACAACAGATGTTCCTTCTTTTAGACCAATGGAAAGCTACTGAACTTCATCCACCCTCCAAAACAAAAATACAAGCATTTGTTTACAGCTTGATTCCAGGAATATGAATTTAATTTGCAGCTGTGAGGTTTGTTCTTGTTTATTTATGAACAAATATATGCACAACTCTTGCTTTTCCCAAAGAAATGTTGCCTGGGCTGTATCTCCTGTATATAGTAACAGTATTTTAAACAGTCTAATACTCAATTATAATTTGTTTAGCACAGTCAAAATGTCATCATAGTATTTTTTACCTTGTTTTTTTAAAAGTGGACCAATATTTTTCCTCTGTCTTAGAAAACAACATGTTATGGTTGCACGTTTTTCATTTTGTAGACTTATAATTTCGACTGACTATAATAGAACATTCTTGCAATCATGACCCAAGGTACAACCTATAGAAAACAAAGGTACTGAATGTAAATGTTTTCTTCCTCCTGAAGATATTCAATGAATTTTCAAACTGGCATAAAACGTCAAAAGACTGGTGCTTTCTCCAAAATTAAAAGAAAAACTGTGATAGTGTAATAACTGAGAACCGAAGTTTTCTAATATAAGGAGAAAGAAAATGATTGCTAATTTTATAGGTACCATCCTATCTCTGGAGTAAATATCCAGTGGTTTTTCCAAACACTGACAAGGAGACAGAATAGGAACAAGGAGTGCAAAGGCTCTTTATTAAAGGAATGGAAGCCTCATTAATATGCAACTGTTGCTTATGAATAAAAGTACTTTACACCTTTTCCTTTGTCTTTCCTGAACTGCTCAGAGTTCACTATTTTTTATTGTGCCAGATTAAAAATTCTTGTGGCCTTGCTTAGTCTTCAGCTTATGTGAAGATGTTTCTTTGCTTTGCTCACAACCAAGCCCCCCACTCTGCTTTAATATGTGCTGCAGCTGTGTTTATTTTTAGTTCTGTGGGCTGTCCTCGACAGTGATGCTCTCAGCAGCTCTGTCAGGGTAGGATTTATCAGAGTGGCTGAGTTTGCTGAGCAGCTCATGCTTCCACACACCTAGTCTCACTACCACTTCCTTGTCCTGTCTCTTTGTACATTTTTGCCCAATTTAACTCACTAAACCATAAAACCCAACTTTTTGAATAAGCTATTTTTGTGCCATTTTAGTGAATTGCATCAGCTCAGGTAAAGGTCCAACAAATACCAAAGGCAGCCTAGCGAGTGGCACAAATTCTTGGCTGGATGAGGGAAAACCATGGTGGAACTGTGAACTTTTGGGAGCAGAGACCTATTGTGTGTCTTGCAAAACCGTTTCCAGATGAAAAATATCCATTTTTTTTTTTTCTAAGCAGATTTTTACTGACTAAACTAGCTCATTGAAGACAACATGGTTGCTGGACCCACACAAGGGAAGCAGCAGCAGCAACACATTCCAGGAGGTATGGAGGGAAACTCTCCCAGTCAGCAAGTCCCTCTCAAGGAGCCACACTTGCAGGTTGAACACAGAGCATACAAATTATCTGGGATTGTGAAGTGGAACATACCAAAATAACCTACCAAAATAATATAACCCATACTAGTTATTATGTTAACTGATGTTAACACTGAATATGATACATATTGCCAGTTTTCAAACATACAAACTGGAACTCTTGAGTTGGCATAAATTTTGTGATGCCTAAATGTATAAAATTATTGGATATCTTACTGCTGCAGTCTTCACAAATCCTCACAGCAGACAAAGAGGATTCCAAGTGTATCCTAAAGGTTATTTCAAGCAATTGAGACAGTGGTCACATCAGTAATTCAACCCTCTGATTATCAAAAATATCTCAATCAGAAAAGGAGACCACAAGCTGTGAGCAGATAACATAATCCCTGAAAGTAATTTAGCTGTTCCCCATGAGTAGTAAATTTTCCTGGATGAGCCAGAGCTAGCTTTGTCCCACTTTCAGATGCTGGCATTCCTGTGCACTCTCTGCTCCTTCTTCAGCCCTCCAAACGAGCAGGCAGTCTGTTTGGAGGCAGCTGCTACAGTGCAGTTTGCTGCGTGGCCAAGCCTCATTCCTGTGAGATGTGGCTCTGAGGCTTGGCATCCTCACCTGTAATGCCACACTATTGATCAGGTGTGTACAGATGTGCAGTGTCCCACATGAATCTCTGCAAGCACAAGAGGACCCCGTGTTTTTACTGAAGAAATACAAAACTATATAGGGAACAGGAGTGCCTCAAAGAACCAGGCACTTGGGAAGAAAAAATACATGAGGGTTTTTTTCCCCCTCCTCACTAAAACTTAAGGTGGGAGCCAGCTTTTTCCATGAATGCAAAAGTGATTGAATTTGATGTATGCCTAGAGTGATTGTTCCTAAAGAATGCTGGCCTGGCACTATCCTCAGGAACATTCTGCCTGCTCCAAAGGACTTCCAGCCCCAAAAATCCCTTGGCAAACAGATCTGAGTTATGTGACCCTTTGCTGTGTATATGCCCTCTGAGCTGTTGACAAATACTGCATGTATCCATAATGATAGTTCAGCATAGATCCACAGTTCAAAGTAAGTTCAGCTTGTTTTGGGCTGGATGGCTTTATTCCACTTGGAAGAATTTGAGGGTGGAGGGAAAGAACTGACCATAACCATAATACTTGTGATAGTATGTTGCCAGGGTAAAAATAGCTCATGACAAATGCAAGGCATGGGAGCCTGAGCTCTTCTTGGAGTCACTGCGAGTCCTGTAGGGTTTGGTCACTAAGAAAAGAACCAAAGAACCTCCCTCATTTTCTGTGGAGAGGGGAAACCTGCAGTTCAGCACACCCAACCACCTCTCCAGGTGACAAAAAAGCTGTGGAGAAAGAATACAGTGGAAAAATGAATAAAAAGGGAGTTCTGGGTAATTAAATGAATAAAGGAAAAAAACCCAGAATTTGTCATTTTGTTCCTGTTAACATCAATTTTTGTCAGATATGGATTGGTTCAATAGGCAGGTTCCTTGCTATGTAGCTTGTATCTAAAAACTCCCAATCAGCTGGCTCCTGGACTGCAGAAATCCTAGAGAAATGTAAGAAATCCTGGAGAAACCCAGTCAGACAGGGCTCCTGGTTGAAAACAAAAATGAAGATGTGGAAGAAGACAGGGTGTTTCGCAGCCCAGGAGAGCCACAGCGGGCCCTGCACTTGAATGCAATCTCTGGGCATTGTGATGGTAACACATGTATGTAACAGGGCATGTGTTCTGACAGCATGTTGTTCAAATCAGGTTCTTTCACCCAGTGTGCGAGAGGCCAATCCACACACAGAGTCAGAGATTTGATTTTTTTACAGTTCAGCACTGGAAAGGGTCCTGTCTGGCAAGTCGACTATCAAAACATTTCACTACTTACACTTTTTAGCAAAGGCATTAATGTTCCTTGGCTATAAGTTACATAGTTCTCCTATTACTTAGTATTCTATTTTTTATTGGTTCAATGAACCTCTCTTCCTGTGCTAATAAGACCACACACTCAGTCTTTCCCTGCCTTTGAGTCAGGGGGCCATGAGGGTTAGGATCTCCCTCTGCCAGAATTACCTTTCACCCAGTTGGAGCTGATTTCAGCACAGTTGCTGAGTTGGCTTTGTCAGTTTCCTCCTTACCGTGGGAGTTCTGCCAAATGTCCTTGTGGCCTGTAAATTCTGCATTCTTTGTACCCACTATCAGTGGGACATTCTTCTTCCCAAGGTTTTTGAACACCAAGCCCTCCCCACCAGGGCTGAGAACACTAAAGCACACCAAGCCCTAAAGTTTAACAAGGCAATTCTTCCAACAAGTAATTTATCTTTCTAAAATTTTATGCTGATTTTGGCTGGTGTGGAGTTTATTTTCTTCACAATGGCTGGCATGGGACTGTGTTTTGGATTTGTGCTGAACACAGGGTTGATAATACAGAGATGCTTTTGTTATTGCTGAGCAGAGCTTACACAGAGCCAAGGCCTTTTCTGATTTTTGTGCTGCCACCCTGGGGAGGAGGCTGAGGGTGCTTGGGAGGTTGGGAGGAGACACAGCTGGAGCAGGTGACCCAAACTGACCTAAGGGACATTCCAGAACATCATGCTCAGTGCATAATGTGGGGGGAAGAAGGAGGAATTGGGGGGGACATTCAAAGTGATGGCATTTGTCTTTCCAAGTCACTGTTACACATGATGGGGCCCTGCTCTCCTGGAGATGGCTGAACACCCACCTGCCCATGGGAAGCAGGGAATTCATTCCTTGTGTTACTTTGAGTAAGTGCCTTTTGCTTTCCCTCTGGAACTGTCTATCTCAGCCCGTGAGTTCCCTACCTTTTACCGCTCCGGTTCTCTCCGCGATCGCACTGGCGGGGCAGTGAGCGAGCTGCTCCCGGGAGCACGGGCAGCACGGGCTGCGGACGGGCCCGCGAGGCTCCGCTGGCCGGCCGGGGGAGCCGCACCGGGCACGCTGGGGCGAGGAGTTCCGACTGGGCGCCGCCTCCAGGCCGGCCCGGGATTACCAACTACATTTCCCACCGTGCCCCGCGGTGTAGCAGAGGCAATAAAAGGGGATGGCAGCGCAGGTGTCAGGCCGGAGGGTAGGTGCGGGCGGCAGCTTCTGATCGGCTGGGGACCGGTGCTCCCGAGGCCTCATGAAGCCGCAGGAGCCGCCGGAGAGCGGCCTCGGCACCGCGCTGGAGGCGCTGAAGCAGCGGGCGTGCGAGAGCGTGGACCTGAACGCGGCGCGTCTGGGCGCGCTGAGCCGCGACATCTGGAGCCGTCCCGAGCTGGCGTACGCGGAGCACCAGGCGCACGACGCCCTGACCCGCTTCTTCTCCGGCGGGGACCTGCCCGGCGCCGCCTGGGCCGTGCAGCCGCGCTACAAGCTGGGCACAGCTTTTCGCGCCGACTGGGGCACGGCGGCCCCACCGGACCCGCTCCGCCTCGCCTTCCTCTGCGAGTACGACGCGCTGCCCGGACTCGGGCACGCCTGCGGCCACAACCTCATCGCCGAGGTGGGAGCCGGCGCCGCGCTGGCGCTGAAGGCCGCCCTGGAGAGCCTGGCGGAGCCCGTGGCCGTGCAGGTGGGGGCCCTACCGGGGGAGCGGTGGTGAGCTCTCCCTGACGGCCCCTGACTGTCTCTGTGCGTTTGTGCTGCAGATCACGGTGCTGGGCACGCCCGCGGAAGAGCAAGGAGGAGGCAAAATAGACCTGATCAAGGCTGGAGCGTTCGATGGCCTGGATGTGGTTTTCATGGCGCACCCCTCGCAAGAAAACGCTGCTTACCTGCCCGACGTGGCCGAGCATGAGTGAGTGAGTGGGTGGGTTCAGGTGCAAAGAGGTGGTTTGTTAATAGCCTTTTGTCCCCTTCCTGAGAAGCGGACCTGCTTTAGCAGTGGCTGAGCTGGAACCGAGCAGGTGCCCTTCAGACAAAGGTATTTGCAGTCAGCTAAGGAGCCGGGTTACTGTTAGGGAATGGCACTCTGAGCCATTCTTCCAAAGTGCTGTGTGCAGCCTAGTGCTCAAATCCCTGACTGCTCTGAGATAATCTTCCCATGTATCCCAAAAATGCATCATTTGTTCTGATGTTTCTAGGCTTTTCTTTTAGACATGTTCGTGATTATTCCACTGTTAAAGTAGAATTTAAAGATGCAACTGCAGAGTCTCAAGGGTCACAGTTCCGTGCTTTCCTGGATGCCAGTCATGTGGTCCTCTGTGCATTTTAATCTGTTTGGAAGGTGTTTCAGGTTTGCCTTCCTCCTTTTCAAAAGAACTGGCCAGCTAAGCCTGACTGAAGTTTGGACCTGTAGTAACTTCCACACTAAATTTAGTCATGGCCATGTTGTGTGTGTTAAATCTCACATCAACTTTTTGGCTTTAATCCAGAGTAGTTCCTGTCTTTCCTTCGTGTTTGCCCTCAGTGTAAGGATGGACAACAGTCCTACCCTCACACAGCTGCCTTTTTTGCCAGCCATATAACTCTTTGAAAATTATACCTTCTGATTAGCCCTGGTGTTCAGAGACAGCACTGGCTCGCTTGTACCTTGAGTCACTTGACTTGTCTTAAAGTACACCTTGCGGTATGTGCATCCCCAGAATCATACACAGTACATGAGGTGCAATTTCCTTAGATCTTACTCAGCTGATGCAGGGACTGTAGTGTTTCCTTATAATTTTGGAGACAGCTGGCATGTTTGGGACTTCGCCTTCAGTAGTTTTCAGGCAATCAACTCTTCAGCAAATGCTTGGTCTTTAAGCATTTATTTTTTAAAAATACTTTGGAACTTCATTCTTTTCTTGCTCTGCCAGTCTGCAGGTCCGTATTGTTCTTCCTTTGGTGTTATAAACATCTGTTTCCATAGTGTCCCAGCAGTAGTCTACCAGCAGGTTTCGTTCCTACATTTTCTGTCATGTTTTATGTGTTCTGTGATTCCTGATCCCAGGGTCTTACCTTGCAGAGACCCCACGAGTAAACTCCCTCCAGTGCAACAGTTTTTTCAAGTATTACATTTGGCTGTCTCAGACTAAATTCTGAATTATTTAAATAACTAATTTTCAAATCATTTATGACTTGATGTACTGGGAACTGTTTTCATCTGCTTGTGCTACCATCCAGCTCTGATATGCTTGATTTTACTGACCACTTTGCTTTTACTAGGGCTGTTTGCAGTGGATAATTTGCTTCTGTTACTGCCAAGTTGAATGGTGAAACAGACAGGGTTAGTCTTCATTACCTGACTGGTTCTCTGCTATATTCTTTTGTCATTTTTCTAAAGAGTCTTAACTGGTTATTGTATCTCCTTCAAGACAGCCCAACTTGTGTTTACTTTACCTTAAGACTATATCTACAATCTACAAGATGTAATTTTCAATGATAGTTTTGTCTTTCTGCTTGCAATAACCTTTTGAGTGTGGTAGATTTGGAAATCTCTCTTCAGAGGTCAAGGTCTGCAGTAGGATGCAAGTCCTAGACAGCCTTTAAACCTTTGAACTTAGAGGAGGCATGGAATTCAAGTGCTGAGTGAAACAACTTAATACCTCCAAAAGCTTGAAATACTGAGTTTGTCATGTTTTATGTAACTATGTGGTTTCAAAGGTGGAAAGAAAGTTTTTCTAATTTGTAATTGATCTTTGGTTGTTTGCAGGGAGTTTAAGGACTGGTGATCTTTGAGTTGCCAGTATTGCTGTGTCTGCAATTCTGAAAGCTGGCTTGTGCTTGGAATAAGATTAACATATTGGGATAACTGGTGAATACGTGCCAAAGTTTGCTGATTCTTATTCACTTTCCATTCACTTAATCAGCCTATTTATTGTTGGTCAAACAGGATCTACATTCTTTTGCCTGTATTCTTAAACTCCTTAGGGTGTTATTTTGCAAAATCTGTTGGGTTTTTCTGAGCATCTGTGACATTTGTGTAGCAAAAGAAATGCAAGTAAAGAGATGCTGAAAGAACATTTTTTTAATAAGAAACACATGCTTCTTGTGGAAAAAAAATACTGCAGCATGACTTTTTGCTGTACTTTGTCTTCTTTCCTTTTTTTTGAGAATGTCCAGGGATCTTTGTGAGTTGATTTGAGGGGGCTGCAGTCTAATACTCGGGATATTAATGAACAAGTTTCTTATATTTCTTAATAAATTTTAAATAAAACTCATAGTCTAGAGAATGAGTTCTGGGATTGTCTTGGAAGATTAGTGGGGGTGGAAAAAGGCATGCTTAATTTGGATTGCAGCAGTAGTAAGAGATGTTTCCTGTTGCAACAGTACACTGCATTGTATCTCTCTTTGCCATCCAGAATTTAAGTGCTGGTGTTAACTTGCAGCTGTGGCATGGTTCTGAGCACAAGGGGTCACTTCAGGATAACTGGTTAAGTTGGCATTTGTGCAAGAAGGAGGGACAAGTGAGTTAGGCTGACTATGGCTGGATAAGAGACAGGTTATGTGTCTTGGAGTGGGAGGAACTCTTTAAGCTTGAAGATTTGAGTTTTTTCTGTGAAGGAGTGGGTGTGGAGTACAAACAGATTTAGTTTTGTGTATTTTATAAATAGTGAGACCTTACATGTAGATGTCAGTATTTAATATTTTCCTCTTGTGTAAAGAGTTTTCATATAATCTGAAATACTAAGTTATTTTGTAAGGCTAATATTAATGGCACTCAGATGAAGCAAAGCATGAGTTCTTACTGCATATGTTAAGGTGCAATATTTTATGACTACAATGAAGTTGGAGGATAGCCTTTGCATTAGATTTCCTCCTTGTTGCAAGCCTTTCCACCACCTTTTTTGAAAGGTACAAGGAGAGAACATCCTTGCTATAGCATAAAATGTGTATTTTACACTAGGCTATGCTTTTACTAGACTTTTAGAACTTGGCTTTTGTTATTTTGACATAGGTTGTATGTGATCATACATGCTTTTGCTATTTTACATACTGTACACATTTTATTTGACAAGAATTAGAACACTCAACTTCTAATTTTGAATCAGAGAAAAGAATTTGTTACCGTCTGAGAAGAGTGTCAGGAACTTTAAGTCTCAGAACAGTCGGGTAGTATAAAAAAAGCATTGGAGAAATTTAATTAATATATGAAACGTGTACTCTTCAGGAAAAGGCTACTTAATGGTATATTACCATTGACTCCCTTGCCTGACTGGCTCTTGGTATCATTCCATTTTATTGGTTTTCTAGAAATCTTTCAACATTTTTCTGCACTCAGAGATAGTTTAACTATGCAAAAGTCTAGTGCCAGGTAAATTGTTTGGTGTTATGCTGCACATAAATAACATATATTTGTGTGAACAAAAGAAACTTTTTTATTTCAAAGATTCTTTTTTTTTTCAGTGAATGAGAAACAAATAAGCAATGCCTTTTATTTCCTAGCGTGACTGTGAAATACTATGGAAAAGCTTCTCATGCTGCTGCTTATCCTTGGGAAGGAGTTAATGCATTAGATGCTGCTGTTCTTGCGTACAACAATCTGTCTGTTTTAAGACAGCAAATGAAACCGACCTGGAGAGTTCATGGTGAGACCTTCATTAAACATAATGTCCAGCAAGTAAGAGTTTAGGCTCTTGAAGTACTAACATAGAATATCACCCATTCCAGAGTATTGCACTAAAGCACTAAATTAGTATAGTCACTTCAAATATTATGAAACAGCACCATTTCATTTAAATGGTGTGTCTGAAGTCCTTAAAATCATGTCAGTGTCAAGAACTAACTGCTGAAAATAGGCTGAAAGGTCAGATTTGAAAGGGAGCTCCAATGCCTTTGTGAAGGCTAGACAAATTTTAAGGTTTGAAGGTGCAGTTCAGAAAGAAGGAAAAAAGTGCTAAGTTTATTTTGGTACATGGCCCTGAAATCCTTAATATATGTGGATTTGCAAAGGTGTAGGATTGAATGCTTCCAAACAGTGAAGTATTACTTACTGCATCGCTTTTTTAGTAGACATTCCATTAATTAGATGGCATTTATTGGAAAGGTGTAGTGGTCTGGAATGAAATCTGTTTGGTGAGGTACAAAAAACATGTGATGGCAGAAGATTATAGTTCTGGTTAGTAGCCCAATCAGCTAGATGTTCACTGGATTCTAGTATTTAATATCTAGTAGGTTTTGGACTAGAAAGGACATTTTGCAGTAAGACATGTTAACCATTAAGCTTAACTCGTACTCCTTCACTGTCAGGCATTTCTCTCTGTAAAGTGAGAAAGGTTCAAAAGGTGAGCTAAAGCTGCCCTTTACTTAAAAATCCAGGTTTCCTTATTACACTCAACACAACTTTCTCCAGGTTGAAATTAAGAAACTTTGCCAATTCTGCAGGACTTTAGAATGTAGAGCTGTTTATTTGGGATACTTGTTATGAGCTAAAAAACCTTGCAGAAGTTCTGAGCTAATCATTATGTGTCTTGGCTGCTTGTGCTGTATATAATACAAGTGTGTATTTCTCTCCAGGATGCCTGGATGGAAGCCGTAATCCTTTTGACTATAGATGAAGCTGTTTGCAGTTCTGCTGTGCAGCATGGCCAAACAAATTTCAGACAGCGGGCACAGCCTCTCTATGCTATTTCTCTGTAGAAAACAAGGCACATAATTAAGAGTTTTGGTGTCTGCAACCCATGTGTTGCAGGATTAAGATTGAAGATGAATAAGTCTTCTGTTGAGTCTAAGCCTAAACCCCTAAATACTGCTCTCTTCACAGTTTATGAAGGCTACATGGGTAACATTGGCCAAAAATCTAAGTATCTAAACAAGCTTTCTAGAGGTAATGTTTCCAGAACAGCAGCATAGCTGAAATTACTGTGTTGATACAACTGCTGTCATAAACCTGGTTTTCAGGGTGGAAATATTTAAAATACTTCTGGGAAAGGACAAGCAGCCAGAATGAGATTTAATTTTAGGAATGCTTTCTTTACAACATTGTGTAGGAGCTCTCATGTTGTAGACTTGCAGTATAATCAGTGGCTGAATTAAGTGATATTAAAAATAGTAGTGTTAACCCACTAACAAAAGCTGAAATATTTTCCATTGCTTGAAGTCTAGAATTTCTAACCAATGTTTCATGTACTGGAATATTGTTGTCCTGAGTTTATCTGAGATTTTGATGTTTTCTTTCTTCCCTGCTTATGAGTGGAGTACATGTTGCCCCCTTGAAAAACCAGAATGTAGATTTTTTTTTCCCTCCTCAAGAAGTCATATTAAACAGGTTGTAAAAAAAAGTTTCCATCCAGAAGGGCAAACTGGATGCTACTAATAATGTGCAGGCAGCCTACTTTTAATCTAGGTCTGCTGTCCAGTCCATATTACAGTTATATTGAAATTTAACTGTAGTCCTACTCAGACCTTCTCCAGTTCCATTTACAATTGTGCTGGACAAGACAAGTGAAAGCTGTTTATTCATGAAGCTACTTGTTCTGAGAAAGCTTGGTATGGGTATGTGTCATGCAAATCTGCATGAATACTCACTGTTTCCTTTCCTGTCATGTCTATCCCTCTCATCTGAGCTGTTCCTGTCGTTATGGACAAATACCAATACTGGATTAATTCAGTACTTTGCTTTTTATTTGGACTGTATTTGAGACTGGAGGTGAAGTTCATAATCTTCATAGGTTTTCTGCACCAAAAGTAAAGTTTTGTTGGTCATTTGCATTCCATAAATGCTGTCTCTTCAGGCTTCAGTGACACACATCAGTAACTTCTGCAGCATTTCCATTTAAGGTGGAAGTTTCTCAGGTACTATAGAAAACAAATCTAATTCCACATACAAGAAATAGGAGGCCCAGGAAACAGCCTGTTGGAAGCAGCTAGCTATTAGTGCAATGAAATCTAATGTACCATGGGGGGTCTACAATGTTGTCATGTAAGAATATCTAAATATTACTGTCTTTTATGGTAATGTCTTTGATGCCATAATGGTAAAAGATATAATTAATCACACATTTCCTTGAGGGAGCACTTTCAACTCAAACTGCACTTGTGAATAAAGCTACATGTATTATACATTCCAATATTTCTGAAGAATTAATAGGAGCAATCTAATGAACTTTCTATGCCCTACAGTACACACATTTTCCAATATTGCTGAGAAATGCAGCTTACTCAGTTTTTCTTCAAGCGCACAAAATAAGTTGGAAACATTCTAACTGAGGAAATGTTTAAAAGTTGGAATCCAAGTTACGCCTTACAGCAATTTTTTTTCTTGTTGTCAGACAAGAAAATTTATTACTCCAATGCATTGAATTTTAGGGGATTAATTAGAAGTGCTAGTTTGGCTTGACTCTGGGATTTAAAACAGATGTCTAACTGTGAGAATCTCACTGAATGCTGTGAGATTGTGCTGAAAGACATGTACATATTCCACTTAATCTGACACAATGAAGAAACTTTGTCCACATACTGCATTTTTTACATTCTTTGTATTTCATGCTCAGCTGATATTTTGTTGGTTTTGTTTATGTATTTATAGTTCTTGACTGAGGAATTTCGAGACAGGGCTGAAGATCAAGCAATTGCTTTTAACACTGACAATATGATTTTTCCCTTTCTGCAGGTGTAATAAAAAATGGTGGTGTGAAACCTAACATCATTCCTTCTTACACTGAACTAGAGTTTTACTTGCGTGCTCCCTCAAGGAAAGAGCTTTCTGTTCTGACAGAGAAGGTTGAGAACTGCTTCAAATCTGCAGCACTGGCCACAGGGTGCAAGGTAAGAATATATTCATTGTCACATGTTCCTGTTACACAGGCCAGAACAGGAAATCAAAGGTTACATTATTTGTCTGCATAGTGTTTAGCTGAAGTAAATCTGAATTACTGTGATACTTTTTGCTGTTCCATTGCTTTCTGTCCTGAAAGAAAGCTATGGTTTATAAATAGAATGCCAGAGAATCCTAGGAGAATCTGTGTTGGGAGAGACCTCTGCAGGTCATCTGTTCTAATTCTCTGTTCAGAGCAGGACCAGTTAGAGCAGGTTGCTGAGTGCTATGTGGACTTTTGAGTACTTCTGAGGACAAAATTCTACTACCTCTCTCTACTCATGGTGAACAATCATTTTCCTAATGTTTGTGCTGCAAACATGAGCACTGGAACAGGTTGCCTGCAGAGGTTGCAGTGTTTCCTTCTTTGGTGATATTCAAAAGCTGCCTCAGTATGGTTCTGGGCAACCAGCTCTAGGGGACCCTGATTGAGTAGGGGAACTGGACAAGATGACCTCTGTAGGGGCTTTCCCACATTAACCACTCTGTGGTTCTGTTGTATCCAATGGGAATTTCCTTTGTTGCTTCATGTTGCATCACTTTGACATCTGAGAAGTCTGGTTCTACCTTCTCAGTACCCTTCCCATCTGGTAACTCTAGACCAGCAGTAAGATGCCCCACTAACCTTCTGTTCTGTGAAGGCTCAGCAGATCAAGTTCTTTCAGCCTGTCCTTGTACATCATGTTCTCCACTTAATCATCCTGGTGGCCTTCCCCTGGCCTAGCTCCAGTCTTGATTTGAGGAGAAACAAAACAAACACAGCACCAGATGTGGTCTCACGGGGGTTGTCTACTTTGGTAATAAAAATACTAAAACACTAATGGCACCAGTCTTGGTTGCAGATGAGTGCTACAAGTAACAGGCAGCAATGTGGTATTTTCTATCACTGATTGTAAAACACTTGGAGCTTGCATGTCTTGTGTCATCTGAGCCAGACACGTTGTCATGCAGAGCTAGGCTTGGTCATGCACTATCTGCTCTTAAATGAGTTCCATTTTGTATGCTGGATGTTTACAATCACCTTGTGATTCATGAGCCTGGGCATGAGTCCTAGGAGGATTTATTTGCTTTGTAATCCCTCTGGGAACTTGAGGATAGGATAGTCTGAGGAGTGTGTAGCTTTCAAGGACCTCCTCTGTGCCCTCCAAGAGGATGTGACCTTTAGCTCTGGTTCAGTGAGCTGGAACATCTCTCTGTTTCAGTGCCACTTAAAAAATGATAGCTCCCAGACTGCATTTCTGCTTCTCTTACTCTGCATCCTTGAATGCATCCTGCCTGATCCCATGTACATACAATTTCTTTAAGTGCCCTGTAATTTCTTTTTGTTTTGCTGTGGGTGATGCTTCTGTCCTACAGATGGTGCTGCTAGGCTCAGAGACCTGGGAGGCTTGGTAGCAAACCTCAGCTGTAGAAACAAGCAAAACAGGTATTGGGTCTTCTGTCTGGTTTTTTTTCCCATGTTCATGGTCGTTAGGTCCTTTGCCCCATTAAATAGCAGGCTCATGTAGCAACCAAATGTGAAAAACTGAGTGATTTTTCAATTAGCATTCTCATTTCTTTTGCTTTTAGTAAACAGAAGTGTGTCTCTTATAGCTGGTTCAAGCAATATGATTACCTTGTGTTGTGTTGCTAAAATAGATAGTTCTACTTGCTCTGTTAATTACAGGCTTATGACTAATTCAGCTATAAAAAGAATGTATGTGATCATCAAAACACATGGTTTGGGGTATGTGAATGTTAGCATGTCACTTTTATAGTCTATTTGAGGCATTAGATGTTGTTTTCCTACCGTGTCCTCTTCACTAGATCTAGAAAAGGGTTTCGGAAAGTGAACTTTATTCAGAGTGAAAGTTAAGATCTCTTGAAGTTTGACACTGATAGGTTTTTTTCATTTGTTTTCAAATTTCTTACCTGTGTGAAACCATTTCATGAATGGAGCTGTAATTATTGGAAGCATTCTAAAGAAAGGTAAAATAAAGTTTGATAAAAGCCTGTGTTTATTTCTATGTAGTTTAGTAGTACCTGCAGGAAAAATCATTAGACACTGTTACAGGAAATACTTGTTTTCTGTTTCTGGAGAAAATTTTGAAACCCTTGCTTCTGGAATTTGGCTGTCTAGTGCAAACTCAACAGAACATGAGCTGTGTTTTAGTCAAGGGTAGTATTTGGCAGAATGTTGTATTTTTGAAAGAAACTTAGCACTTATGTCTGTTTTGCCTTGGGCTTGAAGTCTGGATATGTAGCAGTGTTGTTGACCTTCAGATTGTTTACATTAAACTGGTTTACACTGGCAAAAAACTTATAATAATTTGGGGTTTTTGTCTAGGTGGAAATAAAAGGTGGTGAAAATGATTACTACAATGTGCTTCCAAATAAGAGTCTGCAGAAAATTTACAAGGAGAATGGGAAGAAGCTTGGAATAGATTTTATATCAGAAGATGCTATCTTGAATGGTTTGTCAGGTAACTTCACCTACATTTTTCATTGTGACTTAAACTAAGGTTGATAAACCCTCAAGTGTATAAAATAACAAAATAGAGCTAAGTTAAAAACAGTTTGGTCAGAAGAAAAAGCCAAATTACAAAGCTGAAGCTCTCTAAAAGGTTTATATCTCTGGCCTTTGTTTCTGTATTTGTTGTAGAAGCTAAGAAAAGATAAGAAAAGCAGTAAACACTTTCTGTTAATAAATCTGAAAATATTTCAAGTAATAAACAGTTTCATTGGGGGAAAGGATGGAAAGCTAAGAGCAGTCTTTCTGAGAACATGAGGATGTGTGATGAATTGTGTCTCATTCTGTGGCTTTAAAATACAGAATCCTGGTTTGCTATGAATAGGGATAAGACTTTGTTTTTAGGAACCTTTAATGATGTTTAATAATGTTTTCCAAGCTTACATATAAACAAGTCTACTAGAATTTAACAATTGTTTTAGAGGGAATTTTTGGAGAGATTTATAAATGGAAGTTTAAGCATCTCACTAACCCTAATTTAATCTTTTCGTTAACCGGTAATTACATGCCCCTAGTTTTAGTTCATGAGTTTAACAGATTTGTTTTCCAGGGGGTGCTCTTCAAGTAGGTGTTTACTTCTGGGTTTTGACTATGTTTCAAATGATTTACCTTTTTTGATCTCAGAGCTATAACAGAAATGGGAATTCTTGAATGCTTAGGGGGGTTTCTTGTTATCCTTAACACTTCCTTTTTCCAGACTCTTCCTACAGGAGCTCTGTTTAAGTCTCAACTTCTGCTCATGCTTTTAGCCTTCACTACTTAATTGTATTTATGAACATTTTTACTCCATTCATGCTAAAGGTTTTTCTCTTAGAAGGAAAATACTACTCTCAGTAAAAAAGTTCTTAGTTTGATTGTGGTACTTATCTTCTCTATATTAAATGCATATTATCTTTGGAGTTTGGACAAACCTGGTGTTTAGGAACAGCTCTCCAAACTTCTTTTTTGTGATGGGGAGACATTGTATCTAATGGTATTCTTGGTATCTAATGGTAATAGGTTTTTTTCTGTTGCTTACTTCCCTTCCAAATTAAACACTGGTTCATTGTCTTGTGTTTAAAAACAATTTATAACTAAGGCAGATTTCTTGCTTCTTTCTTCAGTGTAATACAAATAAGACTTACTACTTTGCTCATTTAGCCAAAGGTAGGGGCTGAGGAACCTTAGAATGTTTACTGTAGTGCACCTTTCTGGAGCTCTGCTAGTTGGTTCCTTCAAACTGTTGTAGTAAGGATGATCATGAATATCGGTGATCTTGCTTTTGTTCAGAGGAATTGAAGTGAACTCTGCACAGACACCCAGTGGCAATAGGGCTTTCATATGTAAGTTACATGATAAGCTAAATGTTAACCATTAACTTGCTTAAACCAAAATTCCCTTTATGGCTGTCCCATTCTTGAATTGCATGTCAAAATGTGCTTGAGCAATTGCTTTTTTATCTTGCACTGCAGCAGGTTTTACTGAATTTTCTTTCCACAGCTTCTCCTCTGAATTTTTGAATTCAGGAGAGATAACACAGCACAGTCTCCAGACCCATAGGAGTGGAACTTTGTATGCTTACCCTTTTCTGGGGGGGGTCCAGTATTTTGTGTCATCTTTTTCCAAGACCTCGATTTCTGTTTAGTTTTCATGTGGTTTTCAATGTTTTCTTTTAGGATATCAGTTTCTTCTGTTGAAAGGGAAGGAAGATAGCTCAGTTGCTTCTCCATGTCTGTGCAGCAGAACAGTCGTTAAGAGATGAGGGAACTCGCTGCCACCTCTGCATGGGTGTTAGTGTCGGTCTGCTCCCAGGTATCGCTCCAGGCAGATAAGCGTCACCAAGGCTTCCTTGAGTACAGCAAATCACATAACTCCACGTGTGCCCTGCACAGCTCTGGCCACACAGCCAGGGTGGTGTGACACTGTGTGAAACTCAGCTAGCCTGGACCAGGTGCCAGCACATGTTTCTCCTTCTACTGGTCGTAGGGTAGCTTTGCTACGGCATATCCATAGCCTCCCTAAAGCAGATGGCTTAGTTAAACATGCCTTAGTTGAGGCACCCATACCTCTGATAACTTAGTCTGCACAAAATTTAGTGTTCATGGGGTTCATTGGCTTCCTGTACACATGAATGATAAAGAAAATCTTAAGAAGGTCTAGTATGTTTTGAAAATCCCACTTTTAAAGCTTGGGACTGTATATAAATGTTTCCTGGAATCTTCTGTTTTTTCCCCTCTGTTCATGTTTGTGGTAATACTGACTGCATTAAATATTCAGTGATTTGAAGAGGCTTCAGGATATATTTTTGAGAGGCTGGAACTCCAATATCTCTCTGTTGAAGATAGTGCAGGATTATGTGTATTGCATTGTTAACTGCATTATTTATTCTTCTAGAAGGAATCCCAGTCTGAATGTGTCTAGCAAGCACACAATTTCAGATGTTTGTATGGAAACCACTGGAACACCTGATAGTCCCATAAAGAATGTAACATTTTTTCTGATAGTGGAGAAGATTTAGCACCTTTTTATTACAAGCTGCCTGGATTTTGCCTCTCCATATTACTAGAAAATACCCAATTTAAATCCCTTCTATTCAGCAAAGATAACATGTCAACTGGTAGTGCATTGAATATGGATATAAATTTAGGAGAATGACATGACTGAGAGCTATGATGCAGTGAAATTTCTAACGTTTTGTTTGCTGAGTGAGAATAGGGAAAAGGGCAACACAGTCTTTGCAGCAGTTCATATACTGGGACTTAGTAAGGCAGGTCTAGAACCCTTGGTTTGGTGTATGCAGAACTTCTGGTTTGTCTGTCTAGGTTGACCAAAGAATGAATCAGTAGTGCAGACTACTGGAAATTAATATAACTTGTTGCTGTGCCAAGAGTTGGATTTTCTTCAAATGCATCCTGAATTCATGGGAAGAGATGTTTTTGAACAAGCTTTGCTGTTTTCATTATCTGTAAGCAGAGTAAATAGCAAACTCTTGTCCTTATAACATAGGCTCTGTGGACTCACTTTCACTAACTGTAGGTTTCCAAGTAAAATCTGTATTCTTCAATCATTTAATTACTAAATCTTAAGGCATTAGCAATATCTTCTCTTCATAAAGCATCATGATATAGAGGCTATCTGATGTGTTTCAATTAATTTTAAATCTCTGGAACAGTCATTTTATACATCATTGATAAAGAAACAAATTCTTGAATCTCTGGCCCCACAAAGTTAAGTGAGATCTTAGTGGGCTATCCCTATTTTTCCCTGCTACAAAGCAATGCTTACTCTGGTATGGATTTCACAATAACTGGTATATTGATTTCTCCAGCTTTGAAATGTAATTTTAACAAATAATGAGGGGATTGCTTGTTTGGGTGAGAAAAAAAGGCACTTGGGATGTAGTTGTAAACTCTTGGACAATTTACTATGAAGAATCTTCTACTTTGGGATGATATCATTAAGTAGATAAGGCTGTGAGATAGGTGCTAGATAACATACTGAAAGTGATAGTCAGGCATGAAAGAATCATCATGAAAATCTGCAGCATTGGTGTCAGGTGTTTGTCTACAAAGCCCTAACGTTTTGTCTGGAGTTTAGTTCTGATTTTATTTCAGGGGTGCTTGTGCCATTAGGACTTCCATAACTGAGAATAATCAAAACACATGGGGGAAGAAACTGTTGCCCTCAATCTGGTTTTGTTTCAAGATGAGTAGTTTCTACTTCAGTCCCCTTCAGAATGCTGAATATTTGCATATTGGTGAGAAGCAGGAATTGTTGGGCCTAGCTCTAAGAGGTCTAATAGGGGGATAGCTGAACTGCCTGAAACTCCCAAGGTTTGCAGTTTTCCTCTTTCTGAATTAACAGCTTACTATCAGGAGATAAAAAATGAGCATTAAAAGGAATAGGAACATGCTAATACATCTTCCTTGCAGTCCAGTAACTGATCATTGATCAGAAGTGCCCTGGAGAGCAGTACCTGAAGATAGTTAGTTAGTGAAAACCTTGGTGACAGGAGATACTTGTATGGGTAAGGACTCATTAGGAATGTTTTTATTTTAGTATTTGGGGCAAAGGATATTCCACTTTAGATATGGGCTGGAGAGAATCTCTATCGTTCATTTTCTTACAGCATTCAAAACTGCCTAACACTTTTTCATTAAGAAAATCTCTATGCTGCTTCTAGGTTCCACGGACTTTGGAAATGTTACATTTGTGGTCCCTGGGCTTCATCCTTATTTTTATATTGGCTCTGATGCACTGAATCATACTGAGCAGTACACAGAAGCTGCAGGTGAGTGGAAGTGCAAAGGGTTAGAGGTTTATATTTGGAATCCTCAAGCATTGTATAGACTGTTTGCTGGCTGCTCACTACAGCAAATCTAGAAATTAGAAATATTTCAAATTACAAAGAATTAAAGTTTTCCCATGTTTCACTGATGTATTGAAAGCTACTCAGCTACGTAGTCAATGTTTAAAAGTCTAAGTACTAGATGTGAAACAGACTGCATGTGAACACCTTATAGAAACAGGGTTGCTTTTGTCAAGCATGATGTGGTCTGAGCTGAATACAGACCCTGAAACAATTAACATTAATAGAAGAGTTGCAGAAAATGCTGACAAATGTAGAATTTTTGGGTTTGTGTTTAAGATTACATGTATATGGGTATTATGACCACTCCTCATACTAAAAGCCTGATTTGATAATACTATCTAGACAAAAGAAATTAGAAGGATTATCCATAACAGCATATTCAGAAGAATTTCTAAATGTGAACTGAAAGATAGGAGTCATTTTAACTCTTAAAACACAATGCTTTGGAAACGTAATAGTGCTACCTTATAAAACCCCATATTTTCTAAAGAGCATAATGTGAACACTCACTTTCCTGTTCTCTTAGTTTATATCAGTAGCAGAAAATTAAATGCTTGCAAGTGAAAAAGATGTTTTGAGGCATGGGAAAATAGGTATACTTCATGCAAGTTGATATTTAAGAAAATGTTCTTGCAGCTGAAACTTACAGTCTTATTTTATGAAATATGCCTTATTCAGGAAGCAAGTGGTTTAAACACTGGTAATCTAACCTGAAATTCCTCTTACTTTTTCTCTGCAGGGTCACAGACTGCTCAGTTCTATGCCTTGCGCACAGCAAAAGCTTTGGCAATGACAGCACTGGATGTCATTTTCAAGCCAGGTCTGTTAGAAGAAGTCAGGGAAGACTTTAGAGAAGTGAAGCTGAAAGAAGAGGAGCTAATAAATCCAATAGAACCTAAAGAAGAATCTGATGTCGGTGTAGGAGCATGTGCATCACTCTAAACTTCATTGAAACTTTCTCAGTAGGACTGATTTAATGGAGATGCTGTATTTAAATCCCAGTAGGGGCTGGATAAATACATAGTTGAAGAAATGATGATTTTATTTTATTTGGACTTTAGGAGAAGCCAATAGTATCGTCACTCTCAAAAATGTGCAATTTCATCTAGCTGTAATATTTGTGTTCAGTATGGTGAAAAATTTCATACAGAGATCTCAAATACGTTGTCTTTAATTTGCAGTGTTGAATAAATTACAGTGATTAGATCCTTGTCAGTGATTTTCTATGTAGTGCAATAGTAATATTCCTTATAAAGGAAGTATGGCAGTTTTCTGTTCTAAAATAAGCACTTTTCATTCAGTGATCATATGCTGACTCTGATCTGTGAAGCTTTTATGAAATTTCTGGTCAGTCACTTTTCTTGGGACAAGCTGGAGACTTAAAACATAAGCTAGTTTCATTGGAGAGAAGGGGAGATATGTTTGGAAATATACCTGCTTTTGATTATAGTAGCTTCTAGGAATGGAAGAGAACTGTTTCTGGAAATGCAATCTGTAAAGCTTGATTGTCCTGAAATGTACTGATTATCCTCTTAAAAATTTTGGAGGTGTTGTGCAGCAGTCATGGATCACAAATTTGGGAAGCAACTAAAAATTCATTTGTTTAAATTAACACATTTAAACTGCTGTGGGAAAAACTCTGCTCTGAGGCAATACAGGTGTCCACATGACATGTTGCATTAGCTTAATTGATCTGAAGGAGGTGTATAAATTTAGCTAAACCAGAGGAAATCTTTGTCACAAAGCTCCAAGTGTGGTGCCATGAAGCAGTAAGTGGTTGCGTGCAAACCTCTCTAGTAAGCTCAGAGGAGCTTGCAGTGAGGATTGCTGGTGCAGCAACTGCCTTCTTTTTAAACTGTTTGTTCCCATGTCCTAAGCAGCAGATCTGCTAAGTCTTGTCAGTTGTCCTTCCTGTGTGTTGCATGGTTAGTCCATTTAATCCTTGGTTTTTTGCTTCCCAGAAACATTAATACTGCAATTTCATTGAGGTGGTGTTCTGTGTGCCCAAAGATGTTAGGATGTCTTTTAATTCACTGGTTAAAGATCTCATGAGTACACAGAAAATAAGTCAGTGGACAGATGGAGAGAGAAAGCAACTTAGTGATTAATGTTTTCCTAAGCACAGGTATTACTATGAGCTTCAGAAAGGAAGGCAGGCAAACTGTATTCCCAGGAAGTCAGAGTAAATGACTTTTTTATTTAACAGTGTCTAAATTGTAAACTCTAAAATTCTATTCAGAATTTATAGTCTATTGAATTCTATATTCACTTTCATTTTACACCAGTGTCCTTGCCTTCCTTAGCAAACAGTTTTCCTGGATGGGTGCATGAAAGAGATGAAGGTAGACTGAGCAATGGGTATGTCCAGGATAGTAAGCTGAATACTAAATCCAACTGAAATTTGTTCTAAGATTTGTCGAAGGAACTTGGTCCTTAACTTTTAATTTACAGTCTGCCTTGCCAGTTCTCAGACACAATTGCAATTCATTAAGATCTGCTGGGTTAACAGGGCTAGTGCATTGATTTCCTTAGCACACATGAGTTTTTATTTCCTCCTGCAAGAACTGCTTAACTCATTGCTTTCCTGTTTTTAAGATGGAGTGTTTGGATCCCACATGGATAGCACATGCCATGTTGTTGTGTTTCCTACAAGCTGATGTGCATTAAAGACTTCTCAGTTCTCTTTGTCCAGACTTCTTGGCAGCATCACATCCAAGACGAGTTAATTAAACTTCTCTGAACTAAAAGTGTGTCTTCACTTTGTTGTAATCATTGCTGGAATTAAAATGGAATTGAAGTACTGATTAAAGATGAGTTGATATTAATAAATTAATTTAATTGTGATATAATTTTCTTTGCTTAATATTGGGATGCTGCATGATTTTATTTGAGTAGCATGTTTGATTATTTTTTTTCCCCTAGTTATGATTATGTAAGATGGAGCGTGTTTTAAGCTTTCCATTTTGGTCTGCATTTCTGAGGGTTAATGCCTTTCAAATACAGTATTTAATGTTGGTCTTTATAATCTCTGGGCTGTTTTAACTGTTAAAACATGCTGGAATTGATAGAATAGTAGGAATGTGAGCTTGTGAGTGATCTCTGAAGGATCTCTTAGGCTAAAGCTGGTCTAGCCTTCAGTTTGAAGTGGTATTATCACCAATACTAGGTCAGGTAGTCTTTGCTTCATTTGCCAAATCCTTGAATCCTCATTCATCTCCTTTCTCAACTCCCCATGTGAGCTAATTCTAACTTGTCTCAGAATATTCATTCTTGAGGTCCAAAACTAAAGCAGTTTGGGAATTAACCTTGTGATTTTGCTAGCACAGTGATACTACGTCTGGGAGAAACTTGGTTCCTGTGAGAATAAAACTTTGATTTTCTGTCATTTGTGCTCATAAATCACATGTATATGAAAATGTCTGGCATGATTTTTAAGCTGCCCTACCTGGAGTCTTCCCCAAGCTGTTTGTAATTTAAGAATATTGGAATATTTGTCAGGAATAGTATTATAAGTAAATAATCAAAATGTGGGGGTGATGAGCTGTAATGGCTGAAATTATTCTGAACAGCTGATGGCAAATCACAGCTGTGAAAGGATGAGGTATGTCCAGATGTTGTGAAGAACTTAAAGCTTCTGCCCGCCTACTGAACTGCTGTGTTTCCTTATTTATTATCTTAGAACCTGAGTAAAAGATAGACCTGGTTTAAAGCAAAACAAAAAATATGAAATGTGATGCGCTTATTTTTTATGAAAAGATTTGGAGGAGAGAACTTCCAACCTGCTGTGTTCCTGCTGTAGAAGAGCCCAGGAGCTTTTCTTCAAGCCATAAGTGGGAAGCAGTTCAATGTTTTTGTGAATCTTATTTCTGTAATTGTTTTCCCCCACTGTGAGTGCTCTGTACCTGCTCCCATTGCAGTCACAAAGAGCAGAACTGTTCCTCTGAGGAAGAGTCACAACACATAAGTTGTTGAACTCTAATATTCATTGAATGATCTCATAACTTGCTAACAGTCTTCTATTTACCGCAAAATGTTTAGGAATAAATAATTTTGAAATAACAGAAAAAGTCACTCTACATTATTTCCTTTTTACCCCTGAGGTTTGCAATTTCCTTGTCCTGCAGGTGTAGCAGCTCTCAACAGAGCCTTTGTCCACAAGACTTTTTCATTGGCTGCTGCTGTCACCCACATTTTGTTCTTGCTAAAAGTGAATTCTGCGTAAGTGCTCTTAGGCAAATTCTGCCAAGCCAAAGCTGGATGAGATTGCTGCTGATTTAGGTTCCTTTAGGCATTTATGGAAGCCAAAAGTATCTGACAAATGCACTGAGGATTTTTCTCAAGTTACATCTGCATCTAATGTCCTTATTTAAAAATAAAGTGAGAAGCCAAATGCTTCAGCCCTAATGAAGTCCACATGGTTGAGAATAGTGTAAAAATATGGTGCTATTGTTTATTATACCTCTAGAGTTTCAGAGAATCACAGAATGGTTTGGGTTGGAAGGGAGCTTAAAAGACCATCTAGTTCTTCATGCCTTCTCACTACTCAGAGAATCATGTAATTTCTTTTCCTACTCCAGCCTGGCCTTGAACGCTCCCAGGGATGGGGTTATCTGCAGCTTCTCAGTTGGCAGACTGAAGTTTGCCTCCTTGCTGCTTCACCCTATCAGTAATTATCATCATCCTTAAAGGCTATCAAAGGCTTCAGCCTCCAAATCTAGGAGCAGAGTGTTAATGACTGGATACAAAACCCATACAGTGAAAGGTTAAAAGCCAAAAAGTGTGTATGTAAATATGTTTAATGAGTACAGTTGCTGATAGCAAACACTGACTGTATATGACATATCCTGTAGTTATAGAATACATGTATATACACATTTATATAAGACTGAAAAGGCACTAGAGTTTCCCAAATAAAACACAAGTAAATTAACAGTGTAAATCCAAATGCTGAGGTTGAGGGATCAATTTAGGGAGTTGTGCTGAAAGAGAAATTTTGAAAAATCATATGGGAAGTTAGAAACCAGGTTCCCACTGAAAGCCAGGGAATTCAGAAGTCCAGCTCCCATCTGTATCTTCAAAATCTCCCTTAATATACTGATCAGATGCCAAATAATGTATGTAGTATGAGATTAATGAGTCTATAAAGGAATGTACTAAACTGCAAACTACAGAACATTAAGCTTCTTACGGAGCTGAAAAGCTTACTATAAAATCTGGCACTCCTGTTCGTGCTATTCTTAAATTGTAGGAATAGATGGGTTCTTGCAATACTGAGAATCTAAATACATTCCTGTGCAAGTTTGCCCAAGAAATCTTGGAGCTCTTTGTGGGGGAAGGTGCCATCAGAATAAGGAATTAGGTAGGGTGGGCAAACCTTTCATCTGCTTTTGCTAGAGTGATCTTTTTACTTTCATTTAACTGAAATATTTACAGGTTTTAAGAAAAAAAAAAGGCATTTTTTTAATCTCTTGAAAAACTTACAGAAGAATAATATGATATGAAGGGGACTTGATAAAATGAAGGTATGATAGTATATGTGCATGTGAAAAAAAAACCTGACTATGTAGAAATAAGAGCTATCTTATGAGTGGGCATGTCTTTCAATGATTTTTAGCTTTTGTGGTTTTACTGCCTTACCTATGGAGTGTAGCTGTGAGATGAGTGTAGGTAGTTTTTCAGGTCACAATTTTAGCAGTTGTAAGAAAAATGGCATATGTTTAGGTAATATTTATTTACATAGGAAATAAAAACAACAACCAGCAGTGTTCAAACAACTGCAATGACTGTCACACGCCTCACGGCAGAGCGACAGCACAAGCAGGCCAGGGCAGGTGTCATGCAAGGAGATTCACTCTCCTTTTGGAGTCACAACTGCTTTGGTCTGATGCTCAGATCAGCTCCACCTGTAAAACACAGCAGCATCTGCTGTGCAGGCAGCAGTGAATTCTGCAATTGTGTGCAAAATCGTGTGTGTGTTTAAAGTCCTGTGAATGCAAACCCTCAGGTGGCTTTGTGGACATGGGTGTATAACATGGCAGCAGAGCAACTGAATGGTCACAGTTCTGAGACACCTTTGGTGCTGCTGGTGTTGTAAAGGCCCCTGGTTCCATTCCACTGATAATTGTTTTCCTGAACTATTTTATCACTTCTGCATGACAGATTCTGCCTTTTCCATGTGGAGTATTCCCACTGACTGGCTGCTCTGCAGACACTGTGTTGGAGAGTTGGGACTTAAGTCAGTGCCAGCTGCCCCCAGCTCCAGCTGTGTCCTCTTGCTCTGCCTTGGAAGGTGCTGAGCCTTCTCTGAGGACATGGTGGGCTGCAGGATGCTGGGGGACAATGCAGCATGAAAGCAGATCCTGTTAGCTGTGCCAGTGTCTGCAATGGAGCTGCTGTCTTATGGCGGAAGCTGTTTTCTCACTTAATTCCAAAGTTTTTGGCATGGTGTCTCTTGTAAAGTCCTTACCACTGCTTTGTCAGCTGTTGAGCACCTTTCTATTATGCTTTTGCTACAAACAGATGTACCGGGATTTTCCTGGAAGCAAGTACAACTACTGCTGGCATTGCAGGCTGCAGCAGGTTTTCAGGCTTGTACAGACTGGTAATGCCCAGACTATATCAGAGGAAAGAGGCTTCTCCTGAAGTAGTTTGGTTTTTGTTGGTTGGTTTTTTTTT
>VXAC01001666.1:497832-604028 GCA_013399225.1 Rhipidura dahli
CAACAGACTCTCTTCACTGGATCATTTTGTAGAGAAACCTGTTCCCAAGAAACTGAAGAGCAAAACTACCAGTGACCCAAATAAGCAGATCCAAGGAGAGCTCCTGTGTTTCCCAGAGGATTTGGTTAGCATTGCAGGAAGTCTGGCTTTTGTTCATTTCTTATTAAATGTACATTGCAACTCATATCTTTAAAACTTAGTCAAAACAGTTTGGAAATATTTCCATTATTTAAATACTATTAAGAAGAAGCACAAGTCTGAAAGTATTGCTATGTGGACCTGTCAGTGCAGTACTGCTAATGAGTCATGCATTAAGCTATGAAAGCAAGATGTAGCCATCAATAACCTGGTGTTTTGTGTTTGTAATTACTGTTTCTGACCTCATTCTGCAAACATGCAAGTATTTGCATATGCTTGTATTTATTGGTACTGAATGTGGTCAGTCTGCTGAGTTGAGAGATGTATGCATGCACTCAGGTACTCAGAGAATTAGGATTTCAGGGGCACAAAATGGAGGATGCACCATATATAAGCAACTGGAAATTATAGTCACTTGTTAAAATAGTTTACAGTGGCCTGTGAGGCACAAGAAGGAACATAGCACATCTTTAAATGAGTATAAAATTTTAGATTGTATATCCTATATTTTGCTGACATGTGAAACTTCCACAATTATTTATGCCACAGATTAGTTACCTCTGATTAAAAAAAAAAAAAAAATCCTGGGAAAAAAAATCAACCTTCCTTCCAATTAAAACGATTCTCTATTGTCTTTCTGTTAGCCTATGAGACTGTACTTTTCATTTAACGTCACGACGCTCTGTGACTACGGAAGTTATGAATCTTTATGAAAAAATGGACCAGTATATCAAATTAAACAGAATGTATGCCCCAGGGAATATTATCCTGGAGTACTTGTCGATGGCGTGCGTGTCGATCCGCATGCTGACGTATCTCTGGTTTTTCCTCCTGGCCGAGCCCCGCTCCGAGCCCAGCGCCAGCTGCACCATCATGCGGTCCTGCTTGTCCCCGTTCTCGGGCATGAAGTGGCCCAGCTCGTTCACGTCCCCGTCGTTGTAGCTGCCGTCCACCATCATGGGCCGCGGCTGAGGCAGGCTGCACGCACAGGCGGGCTGCGGGCACAGACGGGGCACCAGGGGGGTTTGACCTGTGACATCCCTCTCCCCCTTCCAGGAAAGCCCTGGGGGATTCGGGCTGCTGGGATGCAAAAGGCAGAGCGAGGGGGTGCAGCTGCGCAGCAGCTCTTTCCATCTCCGCTGCCGTGTCTGCAAGGCTCAGGTGCAGCCAGGGAGAGAGAGGGGCTGCCTGTGGAAAAGCTCCTTTGGCTCAGGCACAGGTAGCAGCGTGTAAATAAAGGCTGGACCTGCGCCTTGCAGCTGAGAAAATCAGAGAGGAAGACCGAGGGAAACCACAGGAAGGAATGCATGAAGCCTGCCCCATTTGGAGAGATCTTAGGCTGAAATTTTAGTTAAAATTTAATGTAACAAGGGCAGAATGGGAAAATTTGGACCATTGTACAAGTTTAGACCGTGCATAGACAAAAGTGGGGGATATCTGTCATGTCACCTGAAACTCAAAATGCAGAATCCAACTGATTCTATCCACAGGTTTTAATCTTCAGTATAATAAAGTATTTAAAAGTAAAATTCTAAAACCTATGGTGGTGGAAGACTACACCTAGAGGGAGTTAATGTGCTCAGACTCCAAAGAAAGAGCAGTGAGCTTGGCGTGGGCTCTGTGTGGCAAAACTTTATAACCCCGAATGCCTCACTGCTGGTGTCTTTTGCACTCAGTGCATTCTCCCCAGGCAGCTGAGAGCAGCGCGCTGCATCGCAAAGCTTTGAACGTTTCCAGATTTTGCCACACCTTTTCCCAGGGGCAGTGAAATGACTCTGGACATAGAAAACCTCACCTTCTCGCGCAGTTTCCTCTCCTTCCGCTCCTGCACCGTAGTCAGGTAATTCACGGCCGCGTATTCCAACACCGAGAGGAACACAAACACAAAACTGACCCACAGGTAAATGTCCACTGCTTTGATGTAGGAAACACGAGGCATGGAGGCGTTCACCCCAGTGATGATCGTGGACATGGTCAGCACGGTGGTTATCCCTGGAAATACACCAGCAGAAAACACCATAAGACACTTTCAAACCAGACTCTTCATCACAAATACAGCAGTTGTTACAATTTTCTGACGTCTGAATTTATCTTGCAATATCTTTTTTTCACATGTGGATAATGGGTTTCACTGCCTAAGGAGGGTCCAGGCAGCTCTGATTTGTAACTGGGGTTTTCTTGTCTGTTTGGTGAGCACTCCAGTTCTGGTCTCAGGGTGTTGTTAGTCTGGTTCCTCACCACACCACCAACCTCCCACCCCCAGCCAGGCAGCAGCACTTTGACCCTGTGCTGGCTGCACCCCACTGCAGGCTCAGGACAGTTCCTGCAGTAGTACAAGTACATGGATCCTTATGGGTCCCTTCCAACTCAAGACATTCTATGACTCTATGATTCTGAATATCAGCTCCTAGTTCAACCCCTCTGCAGCATGGACACAAGCAAAACTGCTGCTTTTACCTGTTTCCCCTGTGTTTTCTGCATGCTGGACTTCTCCTGGGAAGTCCTCCTTCATGGGAAGTCACAGAAGTCCCCAGCTGACTCTCACACCTGGTCTGTGCCTTCACTGGAGCAAAATCAGGGAATAATGGTGCCCCAGTGGGCAGTGCTGCCCCACCTTACACCCTGGGTGAGCACAATGGGCACACGAGGAAGGGCAGGAGCCCCTGTAGTTCAGCGTTACCCTGGCTCTGAGAGAGCCTCTCCACGGCCCTCTCATTTCAGGGGCTAATTATGTCACATTAGTGATTACTTTGGGAGTTGAAATTATGGATATAAGCACAAAGGACTGAATTCACAGGAGTACCCTAGTGCAAAAAACACTGCTGAGGCCGTGCCTACATCTTCTGAAAAGCCATGGCCCAAACCCTTATGCTTCTTTTAATGATGTCTCGAGGCAATGGGTGCTGTTTCTAAATTCAGACATGAAAAACTAACCTATTGCCATGTCTATTATGTCTGTCTATATTCTCTCTGCTGGGGAATAAGATTTTAAGAATAAATAAAATCCTGAGGCATGTTGCCTGGAATACGAGGAAGCAAGCTTGAGCTCAGAATCTGCAAAAATAAAAAAAAAAACCAAAAAGCACTTTGCTGAGGGCAAAGCATTCACTTTAGAAGAAGATTTAGTCTGTATCACAGTTCTGCTCCTGTGGTGACTCCTGTGACATATGGCTTCTTCTCTCTGAGAGATGATGCAAAAGTGGAAGCTGAATCCCTCAGACAACAGTGCAAACTCATTTTACAAGTTAAACTGCACGGCACAGTTCAGCTGTGCTACCTCCACCCTCCCTCCTCTAGCAAAACTCAATGAGCTGAAATTTTGTCAGGGCTGCTGATACTGATTTTCACCTTCTCACTCCCTGAAGTCTCTGAAGGATACTGACACCTGTGCCCTGTCTCTGTTTAGAGCAATAAAAATGGAGTGGGATGTTTGCTCTCTGATTAATTCCAGGTGCACCTTGAGCAAACAGGGAAGGCAACTCGCTTGGCACTGCAGGGCACGTGGAGAGTTTGCATCCTGAGGGGACGCATGCCCTGTCCCTGGGGCACACGTGTGTGGCATAGCTCATTTCCGTGCCCCAGGGCAGTGAGGGGGCACTGCACGGCACCGGGGATTTCATCCTGGTGGTCAAGGCTGTGGTTGCAGCCTTTGTCTCTCAGGTGTGCTGACTACAGGATTGTTTTTACCTAACGGGACTCTGGCAGGAACTGCTCGTCGGTCGATCCAGAAGGACACCCAGGACAACATGACCATGAGAGTGGCAGGGAAGTAGGTTTGGAGCAGGAAGAAGAAGATGTGTCGGCGTAAAGTGAAATTTATATAGAGGCGATTGTACCACCCTGTGAAACAGAGAGAATGAAAAAAGAGAAGTTACACCAACATCAGACTACTTTCAGATAGGGTGATGCTGCATCAGGGGAAAAGTGACTAATTTGCTTTTATGCAAACAGTTAATGGCTGCAGATCATTGCAATTTACAGAAACAATTCCTTACTGAACCAACTAGCCAAGTCAAAGCATCTCTTGGGCTGATATCTTCCAGAAAATATAACCTATGCAATTGGAGACTTTAATTCAAGTTCAGACTTGGTGTGATCTTGAAGAGGGATTGTCTTTCCAGACTACATGACCATTAAGATGGAAGTGTGTGGCAGGGACTGCCAGCTTAGTATAGAAAAGAGGCAGGTCTGATAGGACACAGAGAGAGCCCACAGTGGACAATCCTCCACAGGCAAGGCCAAGAGAGAGTTTGCACCCCTTCTTCCCCCAGCCCACTCTCTGGCAGATGCTCCGGTTGCCCACCTGTGCTGCTGTAAAAGGCAAGCTTTGTGGTGGTGTGAAACTCCTGAATCAGGAACTGGGACAGTGATATCCTCTCATCTGTTTTTAGGGAATCGTTGCCATTCTTCCAGTAGAGCATAAGGTCATCCTCAGTGTAGGCATCTAGGGAAGCACAGCAAACTCAGGATAGTGCACTAAGAGAGCTGCTACCACCCCCACAGCACAGGGTGTGCCCACATGGCCCTTCTGGCCACCTCAGAGCTCCCAGCTGAAAAGGTCAGATTCCTGAATGCCACCCACCTAGGTGTTGTATGGCTGTGGCAAGGAGTGGACCAGCTCATGGTCACAGCCCTCAGGCCTGAGACCTTGTATGTTTTGTAAACCCTCCTGTTTCTCTAACCATAGTCTCACACACACAATGTGTGTGTCAGGCAACCCACCACATCAGAACTTGAAAAACTATCTCTTGCAAGCCCCTAAAATCAGAATTAAAGGAGCCTTAGCAGAAAGAACCTGCTTGGAGTGACAAGAGGAACAATGTGTCAATGGTCTGAGGCATGCAGGAGGAAAAACTCTTGGGTAAACTTTCTGCCCATGATATACACGTGAACATTACTTGGTTTTTTAATGCATGTGGGAGTAACAGTAATGTTAATCCTTTCAGATGGGTTTAGTAGCAGCTCTTTTCAGACAGGGAGAAAAAAATCACATATAAATGTATTAAAACAGAATTAAGACTGCCATTTCTTATTGCAGGCTTAAGAAGGAGAAGAAAATAACTTGAAAAATCCAAAAGTTTAAAATATTGCTATATGAAATCTGGCCAGTTCATATGTGCACCATACTTGGGACAAAGGGCATAAGCTGGGTTCATCTCAAATGGGACTAAGAAGCACAAGAGGAGGGCAATTGATGTCACTACGCTGTCGTGGTTTCTACACCCCAGATGAGCAGAAGGTGCCTGTGAAGGGTGTACAGCCATTTATCCATGTGTTTGTGGGCACCTGTGCAAACAGGTGCTGTTGGAGACTGCTGACCTGCAGGCAAGGGGCCCAGGGCCTCCGGGGTGGGGTGACAGTGGGGCAGCCCAGCTGGCATTCAGGGCATGACACGGCTCACAGCCGGTTTTTAAAAACACTTGTTGTAAACACCATCTAATTCTAGTGAAAAGATATGGGCGGGGAGCTTTTCTTAGTGCTGAAGTCTGATGACTTTGGTTAGAGCTCCTGTGAATGTAGCAGCAGTTTAATTATTGGTATAATTAATAATTGATATAATTAATTATTGGTATAACACAGTTTGGGTGCCCATGGGGTGCAGCCCTTGGCTCCCCTACACCTCCACTTTACTTACAGCTTTCAATCTCCAGGGAACATGTCTGTGTGTCCAGGGGAAAGCGACTAAAATCCATGTTGCACATTGCTGTTACTGTAACTCTAGGAATAATAAAAATCACTCAATTAAAAACTTCTCTCCTTATGTGACTGAAAAATAGTAAAGCTGTGAGTTTGGTCTGTTATGAAACTGCTACAGCCAGTAGCAGTCAACTGAAAATAAATTCTTTCCAGTCAGCTAAAGCCATTCCACTTTAGGTAAAGCCATTACTTCCTCTCAGCAAACTGCTGTTAAAAAAGATGACTAGAAAGGTAGGCCATTGAGAAAAGTATAGGAGAAGAAAATGGGGAAGGGCAAAAAGGACACTTCCCCCCTGACAATCAGCAAACATATCTCTGCAGAGATCTGCCCTTAAACAGATGCTTTGTATGATAAAATAATTTCCATTTATCAAAGCCATCGTAGTGCCATGAGGGACGCAGGCAATTCCCTTGCACACGGTGAATTTTCAGCCGCTCAGTGGGAACCCGGTGATCACAAATGAGAATCAGCCACCAGAGGGCACAGGCAGTGCCTCGAGTCAGGGCTGGAGCTGGAATGCAACAGTGACCACCGAAATACTCTGAGGAAAGAATTTATAAGTAATGGAAAGGTTAGTGGTAGAGAGACATCTGTCACATAATGATAAAAACACCATGCAATCCCCTATGTTAGCAGTCCCGCTGCATGAGTGGGTTTCGTGGGCTCTCACTTTCCTGCCCCTGGGTGAAAGTGCTTGGCTCAGATCGAAGTTTAGGTGCCAGTGAGGTCTACAGTGGTTTCCACGATGAGAAAACAATGTCTGGCAAAAAACCCTAAAGAGGCAGACACCAAGAAAAAGATAATCTGCAGGCAGAGGCATTCAGCAAGGCCGACAGGCAGTAACAACCTGTTCGCTCTTACGGGCAGCCTTTGTCCTTCGCAGCACTCACGAAGCACTGCAGCCTGCGCTTGCTGCTGAATAAAACACTGAAACTCTGCCAATTTGCTATTGAAGACAATTGCCACCATTTTGTACCAGGCAATTGTTTAAGCACACGACTGTGCAAGATCTGAGTAGTTTGATGTCCTCCTGTTCTCATCTTCTTTAGATAACCATAGATGCTTGCTATGCAGATGACTGGCAGCCAGATGAGTGTGTAGGCATGCATGCTATAGCTGAGCATTATGTTATATTATTGTTCTTTTCTGTTGTAGTCAGGACCTGACCAAACTTTGCAAAGGCCTAAAGAATACTTGAACTTTGTCTAATCTGCTGAGTGAAGAAAAAGCTTTGATAATGAGAAGGCGGCTACTGTTCAGGCTATGAATTCAAATGAACTGTAAGACAGAAATATCAAAGAACAAAAGAATGCTTGTCAAAGAGATGCCCCCTAGGGAATCAAGAATTTCTTTGCTTGACTTTTTTTGTAGAATCATAAAACACCTTAGCAGGCTGAGAATTTATTCCCTCACCTTGTGGCAGGTTCAGCTTCACCTCTGCCACTACCAGCATTCCCTAAAGACCTCTACAGCCTTCCAAACAGCGTATTCTGCAATTTTCTCACTAGTTAATTCTAGGAGTCTTGCTGATACTGACCTCCTATCAGTCAGGTTTTCCTTCTTTTTGTCCTTCAGAATATACTATCTATCATCTGATGCTTTGTTTATTTATCAGATATTTTGTTATTTCATTGCTGTGGAGGTCATGTTGACATTCTTGCATCAGAATAGTGTACAGAAATTCCCACTCTAATAGGTTTTTATGGGTCCTTTGATAATACTTGTTTTCTAACTGGATGGAGCTGCAGCCAAGTAAAACAGAAGCACAGATTTAATTTTCTTTTGTAGAATAACAAATTGTGCTTGATTGTCTGGGATAGAGTTAATTTTTTTTCACAGTAGCTAATGTGGGAATATACCTTGGATTTGTCCAGAAAACAGTGTTAATAACACAGGGATATTTTCATCAATGCTGAGCAGAGCTGGTGCATCATCAAGGCCTTTTCTGCTTCTCTCCTCACTCCAGCAGGGAGGGGGCTGAGGGTGCACAGGGATTTTGGAGGGGACAGCTGATCCCAACTGACCAAAAGGACATTCCACAGCACATGGCATCATGCTCAGCATACGAAGTGGGGGAAGAAGAAGGAAGGGGTGGAAGCTTGGAATAAAGGCATTCGTGTTCCCAAGTTACTGTTACAAGTGATGGAGCCCTGCTTTTCTGGGGGTGGCTGAGCACCTGCCTGCCCTTGGGAAGAGGCAAATTAATTCCTTGATTTGCTTTGCCTGTGTGTGGGGCTTTTGCTTTACCTCATTATCTGCCTTTATCCCAACCCATGAGGTTTGTTTGCCTTTTACCATTCCAATTCTCTTCTCCCTCCCACCAGGAGGGAGTGAGCCAGCAGCTGCATGGGGCTTAGTTGCCAGCTGGGGTTAAATCATGACACATCTTCTCCTCACTTAGTATCTCCAAGCATGAAAGTGTGAGTTATCAGAAATAAAAAAATCCCAGTTTAATAACATTCAGACTTATGTCAGCTGATGAACTATTTGGAAAATGAGGGGGAAGCCAGGGCTGGGACCACCTCTCAAGCCAGAAGACAAAACAATGTTTACCAAAAATGTCTCCTGCAAGATTTCATGGATTTCACATGAAAAGTGAGTAAAAAGCAGGAAGAGCCAAACTAAGTGTTTGAGCTGCTCTAAGCATATACAACAGTCACCAGAAGCTATACACCCTTGCTTTGGAGCTTGTCACTTCATATGCTGAAGTATGTTCCCCCTGGTTTTTTTGCCTGTCATAAAGTGGCACTCAGTATAATTTATACCTCTTCATTACTGCTTTCAAGAATAGAAATTGCACATTTTGCTAGGTCCAGAGACTTGTCTGTGTAGTGAAGTGGATAACTACAGCTGCCCTGGACTTCTCTTTATTATCAGACACTGCCCTTTTACTTGGAAAGTGCCCTGCCTCTTCAGCAGTACCCTGTGGGGATTGCAGCCCCCTGGCCCCTGCCGAGCTGCTCCAAGGGACTGCCATGTCCAGCTGCAGCTTCCCAGAGGAAACAGGGGCTGGCCACGCTCACAAGGTGAAGGGACACCGGTGGGACCAGCAACACTGGCACAGAAACTGTCTTTCCACAACAGGCACTTGAATGTACTCACACAGGCACTCAGATCTCTGTGGATAGTCAGCACATTAATTCTTTTTTTTTTTTTTTTTTTTTTTAAATAAGAAGTCATGCAAAAACACATTACAGGAATCAATTAAACCACTTTCTCTTTCCACTAATAGCTTGCATCGACCGAGTGCAGTTTTACCTGAGGCTATAAAGTACCTTCCCATCTGGCTGGACCCGCAGCATGACATTGTCTGTGGTGGTGTCGTGGATGAAGGAACGCTTGGAGTGGACAAAGAACATGTCAGGGACCCAGATCTTCTTCACCAGTCTGCCATCAAAGGTCATGCTTTGGTTGTTGGTGCTGGGGAAGGACAGCCTCTCGTCTTTCCAGTAGTGCCTCAGATAAAGCGTCATGGTGAAGTCCTGCAGCAAACAGGCTTCTGTCACAACTTACACCTCATCAGCACAGCAGCGACTGCTCCTCTCTGGGACAAACCATGGACTGTGAAGCACCTCTCCTGAGGGCACATCCACTCCCCGAGCTGCAAGGGGCATCACCAGCTGCAGCCTGTTTATTCATCAGGTCAGACAGCTATACCGGGTTCAGAGAGCTCACTTCTCAAGCTTAAACTCAGTACAGAATTAATAACTCTGTCACTGATGTGTTTTCCTTTAAAAGCAAGTAGTGATCCTGCTAAGCATCGTGGCTTTTTTCTAAAAAGCTGCATCAGTTTAAAAGAATTGATTCTGAAAATATAAAATCTCCATTATTATTTTGCTAACAGCCAAAATTGACCCTGAATTTTTTTCTTTAACCCAAGGCCATCTAATGGTTTTCCCATGTTGCTGAGTGTTGCAACATGACATTACAGGAGGAACAGGGGCAGTATTCAAAAGCCTTGGGAACTAATTCAAAACTGTAATGTTTGCTTAAAAAAAAAACAAGAATGGGTTTGTTGTTTGGGTTTTGTTTTGTCTGTGGTTTGTTTTGGGGATTTGGGTTTTTTCTTTAACTTCTATGTCCTCTATGTTAGCTCTTCCACTTTGCTTTCAAGACCCAAAGGTTTTTAGGGGCCCTCTGGCCACCTTCACAAGCTTTCTCCTCAGCCAGAACAGGTGAAAGCTCAGGATACCCATGACTGTCTGTCAGGGTTCCAAGAGCACTGGAATCAGGGAGCCAGCTGGAGGGGTCCCTAGTCCTAGGGAGAATGCTCACCCCTGAGGTTGGATGAGAGCAGATATCCCAGCCCACTCAGGAGCTGAAATAGCTGCAGTGAGAGGAGCCTGACATGCCACCAGCGTGTCTGCCAAACACCAGCTGTGCTGCCATGCAGCCCTGTTCCTGGCTCAGGCACGGGAGGAGGTCCAGTGCAGGCTCTTTAACCCTCTGTCTGTTAATGAGGAGCACAGAGAATTTGGGGCTTCCCATGAAACCTTCAGAGCTATTTGCTAATTTTGTTGAAAAGTCAAAACATTTTAAAAAAATATTCTGTATTGTGGAGTGATTTTTTTCTCTTCTAAGGACCATCTTGTTCCAAGCCCCCTGCCATGGCCAGAAACATCTTTCACTAGACCAAGTTGCTCAAAGCACTCTCCACCTGACCTCAAATGGGATGGGGCATCCACAACTTCTTTGGGCAGCCTGTTCCAGTGCCTCACAATGCTCTGAATAAAGAATGTCCTCCTTATAGCTGATTGAAAACTACTGTCTTTCAGTTTAAAGCCATTCCCCTTTTCCCTTGGGAGCCGTCTGGCCACTGACCACCCTAGAACATGTCCAAAATGACATTATGTCACTTTAAGTGCCTTAAAACTAACACATTCATTGATCTCCTCAGAGCTTTTAAGTGTACTGTCACTATTTAAGAAAATATAGAAAGCTAAATCCTTTGAGACAGTCTTGGCAGTGTTTTAGCATTTTGTCCTAGAGAAAAGAAAGGGTCAGATTTTTTCCTTCTGCTTCAAGGGACATGAAATGGTAGCATGAGGTCAATAGAAGTAACTGTTGGCAGATTCAGATCAAACCTGAATCTGCCTTTGGAGGCTGTGGAGTGTTTGTCCTTGGCATCATTCAAACCCCACAGACACAAACCCAGGTAGCCTGAAGAGTTTTGGTCTCCAGAGGTCCCCTCTGTGACTCTTACCATGTCCACCTCAGAAATGCTGTCCAGACTTTCAACTTGGACATCCACCCCAACAGGAATTGCAGGGCCTAGGGAAAAAAAGAAAAAGAGTTGTCAAAGTACAAACCTACCTCTGGCTTCACTGTCTTACAAATAGAAACAGATGTTCAGTCTGAAATACAAACAACAGCAAACCAACAGGAAGTATAAATGCCTGGAATTCACAACAAAAACGTCCTAATAACAATTAAAGTCAGTAATAAGACTGACCTAGTAATAATCTTCTATTTTTATTCATCCTACATGTCATCCTACATGTGTCCCTTCAAAATTTAAAAGCAACTTTAATTGTTTTTAGCTCTAATGCCTGGGTCCAGGACTGATGAGACAGATTACTGCAAGAGGATCCTTTCACAGGGCGAGCAGTGGTGGCAGAACTAAAGGAATGTGGGAGATTTTCCCTCACTTCTGCTCCCCTTGCAGGCTGATAACATCCATGGGAGCTACTGTGTGTATTTGAGTTTTACAAGACTCAGTGCTCAGCTGTGGAAAAGAAAGGGTGACAAGAGGGAATCCATTGCAGGACACAGGCATGTGCCACTGAGGTTCCTGAGGGGAAGGATCCAACTGTGACCCCATGTAATAGGGATTCTGGACTATTTTCCCTCCTCCAGGCTTTGGCGAGTCCCCCATACACCTCTGGCAATTACAGTCCAGGGGAGCTGTCAAGTGAAATAATGCCCACATTAGTGAACTGCTATGAAACTGAAATGTTTTTAAATTAATTGAACATGCTGGTATTTGGTATATTGAGCATTTAGCGATAAAATCTTCTTTCATCAGAGTATATAATGGTATCCTGGATTTGAATGACCATCTGTCAGCCAGAAAGGGTAGATAAATTACAACATTCTCTAATCCGATGGGCTGAAAGAAAACGTGTTCTCATGTTCTCCTTCATCCATTTCCCTGAAAGCCTAGGTTGCTCTAGCACACAGCCACAAAACTGTGAGCAGGCATTAACACAGGCAGTCAAAATATTTTCTTTTGGGTTATAAATGAAGCAAGTGTGGCATGTCATTTGATTATGCACACACATGGCCATAGTAAGACAATCATCATAGAATTTCCCCCATCATTCAGGAATAAACCTAAGGTGTATTTGCAGATTTTTATCAGAGGAAAGTGTCATTGAACACCAGGAATATTATATTGCCTGATAATCACATTTCTGTGACTTTGACTATGCTTTTTGCTCATCCAGAAGGCTATTCCATTGCACCTCTGTTCCCCCAAATTCACAAGTCAAAATAACAGAAATTAAAGACAGAAGAGCCAATCTGCTTCTTCACTGCTGTACCTGTTACAGTATAAAGAAGTGGCAGTGTAAAACAGGAGCAGTGACAAATGTGCACGTTTCATACCTCCAAAACCTGGTCTCATGCTGAAGTCATGGTCATCTATTCGCAGCAGCTGCTCTGACTTCGTCAGGGGAGATTTGGTGATGTCAGGGCTTCTTTTCAAGATTGGGCTACCAGGAGGAGAGAAGCACAGCCATGAGCCCTGAGCAGTGCGTGCTTGTTTCACCCCATTTACTCTCAGAGCATCCCCCCTTAGAGCATGACCCTGCGATTGTGGCAGTGGCTGGCAGCATGTCATTAAAAATTGATTCCTGCACTCAGCATACAGCTTAGGCACCTGGCATCATTTTAGCACTGAGAAAACATTTGTTTGGTGACTTTTTGTCCCCGTAAAATTCTCTCTGCACGCAGCAGTGTGGGGACAGTCATTAAAAAGTGTGGCCTGGAGGGATAGCATATGTGGATAAGTGGAGAGGGGGAAGAATTCCTGACATTGAGTTATGATGGAGTGCGAGGCCAGGAATTAGGGAAACAATATATCAAATAAGCTACTGGCTGTTGCCCAGGAACAAAATGGAGACAGTCTGGGAAACAGGCCAGGAGGCAGGCCATCCCCTAACTTGGGATAAAATGATTAGCTTCTGTCCCAGATTTCCATCAAGGATAATGGAGCATTAGAGAGCTGGGAGGTCTCTGAGCATTAAAGAGCCTGGGAGGGTCATTCCAGAAGCTGTTGGTGTTGCACCAAGTGCTGGACAGAGGAGGCTCTGATCCCCTTCCACATCCAAAATGCCAACTTGCTGTTCAGAGCTCCAGTGCTGTGGCTGGGATGGTGGTGGCAGCAGCTCCTTGGTTGCTCCCTTCTGTAGGGGAGGCCTTTGAGGCAATTGCACACCAGGCACTGGGGCAATTACAGAACTGGGCACTGGGGTGGCAGGAGGGCTCCGAAAAAAAAAGGAGGAAATGTTTTTCTGGTTCTTGACTTTAGAAAAGATGGCTCACACAGAGAGCCACTCGTCTAAATATACACAAGACAAGTAAGAAATAGATTAATGGAAAATAGGTTGACAAAGAAACTTGATGAGAAAAAAGTTCCTTAGATAAAGTTTGTCCTAAATGAGACTGCTTAGCTATGCTGTACTTCTCACAGCCTTATGGACAGCTTTATCTGGACTGCAAAGTATCTTAGAAAGATGCTCAGTCTGAGTTCAATAATTGTTAGCTTCTAGAAATTTTCTACTTCCATCAGTGAGTTCTAGTCATGGATTATCTCTCAGGCATTTTAAAAGGTGGCCCCTGCTTCTGCTTTAGGTTTAATGCAGTCTCTGAAAGACCTGAGTGCACATTAGGGAAGGTTTATGCCTGTCCAAGACAGAGGAGCAATATTAGCAGGCCACTGGCAAAGCAAACATCTGTGAGCTGGTTTGACTGTGCTCAGAAAGGTGCTTTGCCCCTGCCAATGGCAGTGGGAAGGAAGAGTGGCATGATGGAGAGCTCATGGAGCAGCCTCAGCTCTGCAGAAGGGATTCTTGGAGGGGAGTCACCCACTCACCCAGCACAGGCAACACAAACTGCACATCAGTGCCACATGAAGCCTGAGGGGACATGGCAAATGGCCATGGCATCACACCTCAGCCCCACGAGGGTGTCAGCCAGCAGGGCTGCCCCCAGGGCCTGCTGGATCCCACCAATGGCATGACCAAGACTGAAAGACAAATGGCTTGGCCAAGTTTCCTTCCCCTTCCCCTGCCCAGCCCAGCCCAGCCAGGGTGTGTGGCTGGCAGGTCTGGGCCAGCAGCAGCCTCCTGAGGGTTTTGCTTACCTGCCTTGCTTCTGCACCTCGCCGTGGGCTTCCCGTCTCTGCCGCTGCGGCCGGCTGCACGGAAACAGCGGGGAAAGGAGAGCTGAGACAGGCACACATGGGCAGCTGGGAGGGAAGCAGCGAATCCCTGCAGCATTGCCTTCTCTCACATGTGAGAAATGGTGCTCACCTTTTTTTTTTTTTACCCTTTCACCAAAGGCCAGTGTCAGGCTGGGCATGGCAGAGGGTGGGGATGCTTGGGTTCACAGCAGGAACAGGGCAAAAAGAGGGGAACAGTGAATTTCGTAAGGTGGGATGCCCCTGGTTTTGACTGCCTGGCAAAATACCCAGGCAGGCAGCTCAGGTCCCACCTGCCCAGCTTTGGCTGGCAGCACCAGGGGCTTTGGATCCTCAACAAGCTTCCATGGGACCTCCTGTGGTGGGGGCACAGCCATTGCACCTACAGACCAGAGCCAGCCATGGATATTCATTACAAGAAAATATTTTCAAATTATTTCAGGGGAAAAAAAAAAAAAGAAAAAAAAATGTGAAAATAATTTCTGGCTTCATACCATCTCCCAGCTGGCTGTCAGGAAAGCTCTTGTCAGGTCTTTGGCCAATATTTTATTTAATCATTAAAGGCAAGAATATTGCTTCTGGGGATGGAAGTGCTAGCTCGAGCAAAAGTAACATTTTAAACATTTAACAGTTCTAAGTCATCTTTAACTAAAAGTAAAAAAATTAGCTTCTCTCTGTAATAAATGCTAACTCAAATCAGCTAATGAGGATTTTTGCCCATTAGCATACATTTTAAATCCCTCCGTAGAGATTTACAGCGGCAGAACTCCTTTTGCAGTGATGGTTGTCAGCACCTGAGCACCATTGCCCTTTTGGTGTGTGGTGGAGGAACCCCAGGCCTTGTGGGACAGCTCCTTTCTGGGCTGGGAACCCTCCAAAAGCCGATGGTACCAGAGGGAAATTCATCTTGCTGCTGCCACAGAGCAGCAGACAGCCAGGCCACCAATGGGCATGTGGGGCTGTAGCACTGACTCGCCCTGAAGTGAAGGAGTTGGATTGTTTCTTCCAGAACCTGCAGTGTCCTTCTTGATGGATATAAGAAATCCTTGCTGGGAATAAGTGCACAGGCAGACCAGTGTTTGGGGGAGTCTTTGGCCATGCAGCACCACTGCCATTACAAGAAGCAGCTTCTGTGGCACTGCTTGGACCTGGGCATCACACAGCAAAACACTTGCAAATGCAAAATGCACTTTCTGGAGTCTTCTGCCTTGCTGATGTGTCTCACTGCTGCCTGCTTCCCATCTGCTGGCTGTCAGAAAGTAATTTCTCATGTTTTGGGGATAAGCAGATTCTGCCAACAAGCTGACCGATTTACATGACTTTAAAGTGCCCTAGTAAACTCTTGGCTGTTCAGGAATAATGCTGGTATTCAAACAGGGATGAAGCAGGCAATGTTCCTGCAATTTCTAATTTTCATTTCATTTTTAGGTCTTATCTAATGCTCCATGGTGGCTCTGTCCCTATTCTGCTTGTCAAGGGAGACTTCAAGGCATGGCCATTAAAGAATTCATGGCCAAATCATCCTCACCCTCTTCACTCAGCAACTTTGGGTGCTTCCTTTTATTTCCTCCAGGTGTTTCTCCATCTCCTCTAAAATGAACTTTGTTTTCTTGTCACAAACAAGCATAAAATGTCCCCCATGCTCCATCCACTGCAGGGTACTGCGTTCATTTGAGCTTTGGTTCGAATATTTAGCTTCTTTTTGCCAGTCCTGTTCCCCTTGTCAGAGCTCTGTGGCAGCAAAACATTTTTACCTGTTACCCACTTACCGCAATATGAAGCCCCATTTCTTTCTACTCAATAAATATCTTTTCTGCTCTGGTTCCTGGGCAGTCCTCTGCTGGCTGAGTGATCAATGGCAGCTCCATCATGGGAGCCCATTACCCTGCCTGTCTGGGCTGTGGATTGATGGAAAGCTGCTGTGGCTTCCCCTCGCAGGAACGCTGTCCCTGGCTGCTTGTGCTCGACGGCTGCACCCGGGAGGTTCAGCCCAGACATTGCACACAGATTGCTCAGCACAGCTGGCTGTGAGCATCACTCCTGCCTTCCCTGGGCTCACAGGCTGTCTTTGAAACTCAACCATCATTCCTGAGGTAAAATACACTGAATAATGAACAACCCTTTTTTCCCCCCCACAATGTCAATATTTATCTCCTAGCAGTTACAATGCCAAAAGGCATTTCATGTCTCATGAAGCTCACGGAGATGCTTTGTGAAAAAGCAACAACTGGAGCAGAGTGGCATTTATTCACAGTGCTCCCTGTGCATTGCTAGAGTATCTCTCAGGCTCCTGATGGCAGCTGGGGTGATGCAAGCTCTTCAAAGTCATGGTTGTTGCCCCAGATCTACCCACTGCTTCAAGGGATCTTGAAGTCTGAGGCTTGCTGGGGCTGGGACACACTGAGGAGGCTGAAGCTAAGGATAGCTGGGGAAGAAAATCAGCCAACACAGATTTTGATAGCTCCTGCTACAGATACAAGGCAAAAAGCAGTTACTCTTTTTGTATTTTAAAGCATGATATTTCCTATGGCTCTTATAGTCACTCACATACAGCAAAAAGAGTTGCAGGGTTAGGGTTAACAGTGTCTGATTTTCACAAGAAACAGCCCAACTGTTACATCTGGAGGTCCCAGCAGGCATTTCCAAATGCCCAGCTTCACAGGATGTGTGCCAGAGGAATGTCAGGTCCAGACTTGCGATGTGCACCAGAAACCTCACATTATTCTTCATCTTGGAAATAAGAGCTTTTGGAAGCAACCAAAACAAATGTGCAAGAGGTCATTACCCATCATGGCATTTTAGTTTGCAATTACTTCTGGAACATACATTTCCCACCTATAAACTGTACTCTCTTTTCTCTATGGAAGGCAATGTATCAGTAGTAGACAGAAACCTATTTTACACTCTTAGTAGGATAATCTAATTATGACTGAGAACATTTCTTCCTTTAGGAGTTCAATCAAGACACAGTTTCAGTTCTTCAGGAAAAAGCAAGAGCTAATGTATTTTCCTCAAGAGAAAAATGGAAGTTGCTGAAGTACTGCAGCCAGATTCATACAGTCTTTCCTGAGTCCAAGGGGTGACATCCTTGAGGAACACTGCTGCTGGGTTTGGCAGACTGATCTAATGCTAACATAACTGTTATCAGATTTCATTAAATTCTGGAACAGTCTGCTCTCTCCATCCCATTTGGTGTTCTTAGGTCTGCATGGAAGACCTCAGATCAGAGAAGAGATGTCAGAACAGATCCTGACCCAGGAAATACTGCTGAAATGAGGCTATAGCAAAATCTTTGTCACTTTGTATACCAGTGTCATCAGCAATGCTTTAGCAGGGGGATGTAGCCGCAACTCACCCCAAACCTCCTGCCTTGAGCAGAGGTGCCTGGTTCCCCAGGAAGCCTGACAGCAGCAGCTGGGGCTGAGCCACCCGGGGAGCCTCTTCCTTTGTGTCTGTCTCATGCTCAGGAGATACCCCAGCCCTTCTCTGCTGCAGAGGCTGTGGAATCCCCATCACCACACTCTGAGACCACCACATACCTAATTTTGTCAGATATGAGCCCAGCAGCTCATGCTGTGCTGCAGTGTGGCTGATCCACAGCTTCCCTTACCACTGAGGCAAGGCAGTAGGGGATATGGAGCTTGCTGGGCCAGTTTTCAGCAGGACTTTTAATCAGAAAGTAGTGAAAGTGATGGAAGTCCCTCATCCCTGCCAGCTGTGCCATGGCACTCAGCTCTGGGCCCCCTGTCCCTGCATGAGCTTGAACTCTGCCTCCTGTCCTGCACCTGCTGGGCTGCACAGACCTCATGCCATGATGGGCAGGGGAATGCCAGCACCCCTGTTCTCCTTGGTCTTCCCATAAAAGTATATCTGGGCAAGGCAGAAGAGAGCAGCAGAGGCAGCACAAGTCCCTGCAGGGAACAAAGACTTGGCAGGATGGACATGGGATTGGCAAAGGTGTATTGGTACCATGAAGATCTGTGAGAAGTGTAAAAATCTTGTTAAATACCTATTAAATACCTTTGTAATTGACTAGGCTCTGCTTCTCTCTTTTATGCTTCTCCCATTAGTGACTGGGGTTCCTACCACCTCATCATTCTGTTAAGGGGCAAAACCACACAGGGGAATGCTGGGTTAGGGAATGGGAGAGGGGCAAAAAGGAACTGCTGGATGCTGGTGGATAGGTGCTGCAGCAGGTCCAGTTGAAGACTGAGAAGTCATCCTGAGCTCAGAGAAGAGCTTTGCAGGGGGAGGAAAAGTGAGGTAGCTAAAATGGGAAGAAAACCTACTCAGCACCTGAGGGACAAAGAGCAACCTTGAAATGTGAGGAAGCTGCTCTTACCTGGTGATAGGCACTTCACCAGCCATGATGCGCTGTGCAACAGAGGGATAACGTAGGATAGAAACCCACTGATTTATACTCAAACTGAGACACTTGCAAAGCTGGAGCTGTAAACCAGACTCTAAGTACCGAGGGAAATTTATCATGAAATGTATTTTTTTTTGGCATTTGTCAAGCCCTAGTTTGTTTGTAATTATGTTGGGCCATATGTCCTTATGATTAATAGGTTTAAACATGGTGCAGAAAGGTGATAAATTGTTATTATAAGTTGTTAAGTATATGAAAAGAAAGGAGGAAATGGCACTATTTTTGATGTTCACATCACAAACTCTGAGAAACAGTGGGATTCAGAGCTCTTCTACCAACTTTTTTTTTTTTTTCTGAGTAATACAGAAAATTCAATGAGAACCCCATTTTGATTCATTACGACTTGAATACAGGTCAGTCTTAGAATTCAAAATATGCAGAGGCAGGACATATATATCCACCCTTTAAAAGTTGCACTTCTTTTGCTCTTTTCCTGGACATAGGCACTGACTAAAGATAAAAAGGGAACATACATACACATATTGATTATTCACAGAAAAGTCGTGCCACCTGAGGTCTTGACACTGAACCTGATATTGCAAAAATGAAAGTGCCCTGTGTTGCAGGAGTTGCCTCCAGTGCGTGGGTGTTTGTTGAGCTTTGTGCTACATATGCTGAAAGGAAGAGCTGGAGGAAGCAGCAGGTCCATCCTGCCACCTAGGAGGAGGCAGGCATGGTGCCAGGGCTCAGCCAAGGGAAAAAGAGAAACAGATGAAGGGAAGGGAAAACTAATGGGGCAGCGCAGAACGCGCTGAAAGGTTTCATGTCTGACCCAGTCTCAGAAGAAAAGTTGACTTGCAAGCAGACATCAGCACACTGTACATCAGGGAAGGGCATTTTAAAGAGTGTTTTGGTAGTTGAAGGTATTTAAGTCAGCAGAGGCTGATGGCACTTCCCCAGGAGCACTGGGAGTACCAGCTGCTACACACTCTGAGCTGTAAGCCATCACCTCCAAGGGCTCCTTAGAGATGGGTGATGCCCCTGGGAGAGCGTGAGGGTGGAAACAACACCTGGTTTTAAGGAGGGTACAAAAGAAGGAAGTCAGAGTTTTGAGATCTGAAAATAAATTGTGACAAACTCAAGTGATCCACTGGTCTGCCTCTCCTCCAGGGAATAATGAGATTATAAAGATCGGTCAATGAGAATCTTTGCAATAATTGACATCAAACCAGTCTAATGTTCTGTCTGACAGTGTAACTGGCTGCCTTAGTGTAAGCAGGAGGAAAAGTAGATTTGAGTGAGGCTTTTAATATTTCATTACCAAACAACAGAAATAGGGTTGAGATGAAACTGTGACTTTGAACATGGTTGAAAGACCATTGTTAATGTAATGCTATTAATTTGCTGCTGAGAGACATTAAATAACATTTCACAGATTTCATCCTGGAAAGAGCTGGTCAATATCTTCAATAATAAGACAGATGACAGAACTATTAAACTCAGGCATGAGGGGATGCTTGAAAGAGAAACAGGCATTTGGGGATGCAGGGTCAGAATTCACAGCCACGTGTTGGAGAAAAGATCTGATGTCAATACAACGAATTACAATAGAAGATAATACTAAGAACTGCGTGGAATATGGAGAAATAATTGTAGAAATGATGAATGGGGAATAACTAGTTAAAAAAATAGAATTGTAATAGAACAATTCTGCTGTTGGGGCAATGTTAAGAAATATTCATATTGACACAGGACCAGAGGTAGATTTAAAGTAAATGGATTGAACAGTAACAAGTCAACAGGCTTTTACCCAGAAGAAAGCCAACTAAGAAACTGTTGAACCAATTGTCACTGGCGTCACAGGAGTGGAAGGTGACAGCTTTCCACTTCTTTGGAACTCTAAAAAGCTACCAACTGTTCCACTGGACTAATTAACTACCAAGATAGTAAAAACCACCAAAAGTAGACACCAGACAAAAATAGAATGTACTGAAGAAGAGCGAGAGGCAGTTTGACTTTTCTTGAAGGATATTATGCACTTTAGAATCGTGGAATCATTACATTTGGAAAAGACCTTTGAAATCATCAAGTCCAACCATCAACCTGAGAACACCACCATGTTCACCCTTAAACCATGTCCTCAAATGCCCTATCCACATGCTTTTTGAACATTTCCAGGGATGGACACTCTACCACTTCCCCAGGAAACCTGTTTCAATGCTTTACAACCCTTCCCCTTAAAATATTTTTCCTAATACCTGGTCTAAACCTCTCTTGGTGCAACTTGAAGCCATTTCCTCTTGTCCTGCCACTTGTTACCTAAGCGAAGAGACTGAAGCCCACCTCACTACAACCTCCTTTCAGGCAGTTGTTGTAAATATAATGGCTTTTTCTAAAATGTTAGTGACCTTGTAGACAAGAGTGATCAAGATGACACATTGTACCTCAGATTCCAAAAGAGTGTTGACAGGTTCTTTTTGTGAAGAAATCAATCAGTCGGAAAGAAGCTCCCCACATGTGAATGGTTACAACACAAGAAATAGAGGAATAATGGAGAGTTTTTACCATGAAGAAAGTTTCTCACTGTAGCCCCATGACATCCATGATGGGATCACTGTTGTTCAATAGCTTTATAAATTATTTTGGATAAAAGAGTATTTACTGGAAATAATTCTTACTGAGGATATGTAACTCTTCAAGGTAGTTAAAATAATAACTATGGGTGAAGAATTGCAGCAGAATCTCATGATGCCAGGCGACTTCAGAAAAATTCAGTGCTAGCAAATTCAGAAAAGTGTACATTGATTTCTACTTTGCATTTTTAATTTTTTCCATTGCGCTTTCTGAAATGATGTTAAAATAGTGATGGCCTCTAAACCGACTGTCACTGCTAAGGAAGGAGGTGTCAGTGTCATTGTGGTATTCCCTGGGAAACATCAGCTTAATGATGCACAGTGCTCAAGAGGACAAACAGATGGCTCAGCATCATTGGGAATAGAGCAGCAAACCAGACAGAAGGCATCTTCTAACAGTGCTGTTAGCAACAGCAAGGCATGTCCACATCTCGCATATCCAATGTCCATAGCTGGAAAGAAATAGCAGAGTAAGAGGAGAGATCTTGGAGGTGGAGAAGACTTCCAGGCAGCCTGAGCAGGGCTCTTGGAGTGGGAGAGGAGAAGGTGGCCAAGTGATATGGTGCAAGCATATAAATTCAGGAGGGGTGTCGTGCAGGTGAACAGGAATCTGTCACTCAAGACTTTCCACAATGCATAACAAGGAGAAGAAATTTGAAAGAAAGTACATGAACAAGGCATGTCATCAGGCTGTGAAATTCACTTTGACAGCTGAGAGTGCTTTCACACAAATGAGTTTGGATGGTGACTGAGCATTTTTTAGAAGAAAAACCATCACAATTTCAGATGTAAACTCAACACTGGAATGGGAAAATCAATTTATAGGCACTCAGGAGGGAAGAAACTACCTTGCAACATCTTTGGATTGGTTTGGCGTTGTTTTTTTTGGCTAGGCTGCACACAGCCTGTTACATCTCCTCCCACCAGCTCATAAAACACATTGCAGTAGTGGTGGGCCAGAAGACAACATGAAGTTGCTGATCCTCAACACGTTGCAATGTTGCCTGGAGCTTCTATCTTGGCTTACTAGGGGCCAAGTAAAGTTGCAGAGTACTTGGGTGTATGAACACAGCTACAGAAGCACCAGTAGAGACTGTTCTGCCATGAACGACACAAATGAAGTCAGGAAGCTGCGTGACACATAGACCCAAAGTAAGTTCTAGAAGGGATGAAAGAAGGCTGGTGATAATGATGAAAGTAGAAAATACAGTTTTCAAAGCATCATCACTTGCTATGAGAAGCAGAGGGGGGACACTTCTGGCTGGTCCAATCAAAGGTGTCATGCACAGTTGAAATTTCTTGAAAGAACAACAGGGGTGAAAAGGCAAATGAGAGAAATAGCCAAGCAATAACAAAAAATAAGCTATTGTATAAAAAGATAAAGAAGATAAAGGAGCCCTGTTGGACACAAGAAAAGGGTTTGAAGTAAGCCCCAAAGTAATATGAAGTTAAAAGCAGCAGGGCAAATATTGGCAGATCTGTGTGACAAGGGCAAGAGTTGAGGCTAGGGACAAAAAAAATGAGCTGGGTGAAACAGAGGGCAGAGAAAAGAGGCAAAAAAAAAAAAAAAAGATGGAAGAGGAGAAACCTTGAATGAGGGGGGGAAAAAAAGGAGTGAAGGAGATGAAGATAAAAGGAGGAAAGGTGAAGGGAAATTACCAGATGGGGAAATGGAGAGATACCAGTTGCACTGGCCTGAAGCCCACACTGGGCCTCTTGCTCTCCTGAGACCCAGCACTGCTGGAGCAAATGGTCTCCAGACACAACTCAAACTGATCCTGGAAAGCAATGTCTTGGGAGCTGAGGGCTCACTGGATCTGGCTCACCACAGAGCAATGTGGCAATGCCTTCAACAGGCATTTTACAGGCTCACCATACACTCCAGAAGTCTCATTGAAAGTCAGCTTGCATTAGTAAGATTTGTTTATGCAAATAAATGCTGTCAATATGAATCCTGAAGACACAAAAGAAAACTCTTAGAGAAGAGAACAGCACAAGGACTCCTAGGAGGCAAAGGAAGAAGTCCTGTTATGGATGGATTTATTAAGCCAGAAAAAGCATTAGGAGGGCAGGAAGATGGGAGCTGCATGTGTGTAAGGGACATCCTCAGGGAAGGTACCAGGATAGCCACATGTGACTTGCAAACCACAGACAGCTCACACACAGAGGAACTTACAACACAGAAGCCCTACCCAAATTCAAGAAAAGCAAGGGAAAGTAACTTTAATGTTGAAAATGTTCATTATGATGCAGGGTGGTTCCTATTACTTAGTAAGAGTGTCACTAATTGTAATAGCATCTGAAAACATCATAAAGAGAAAGGTCTTTGTCCATGAGAGAGACACTGTGATAACAAGCCCAGGGCTTATTGAAGAGGATCTCATTCAACTACTGTAAAACGTAGCTGTTACAGACAGAAACATGGAGAGGGTGCTCTAAAGAAGAAGAAAATGTGTCACTATTTGGGGACAAGAGTGAGGCAAACCTGGTTGAGGGTATGGTAGGGACATGACTAACAACAGGAAGCAAGTCTCTTAGGTAAGATTAAACAAACACCATCAGTAGATCTTTTACAGTGAAATCTCTTCTGTTGAGAGCTGGTTGTCTGAAAGGTGGTTTTAATGCTGTCCAGGGAGATTTGAGTGTTAAAAGGGATTTTTTTTTTTTCTCCCAGTTAGCTCTGGCAGAACAACATGGCTCAGCTCCAGGACAGTTCTTTTTTTCCTATCGCTCATCCTCTCTAGCAGATTCTGCAAGTCTAATTAGCAGCACAGCCTTTGGCCCTTTTGTTGGCATGACGATGTTGTGACTTTTAGTGAGCCTTTGCATCACTCTAGTGACCCCCTCCCCCTGCAGCCTGGTGGCTTTCCAAGAGCCTGAGCAGTTGGGGAAACAGCAGACAGCTCTCTTGCCAGTGCTCCGGAACTCAGCTCCTTCCTGTAGGAGTTTTGGCACTCTGAATCGAACAGGCATAAAAAGCCTTGCAGTCCCTGCAGGTTTTGCACACGGCTGACTGCAAACTGTGAACAGGTCTGCAAGGTGAGAAAGCTTTGCTTTTCATATTGCTGCTCTTTGAAGTGAAATTCCTTTGAGGTGATTTGTCCTGGAGATTAGCAAAAATAAGTAGTTGAGTCTTTGACTGGCACACAGGCATCTTTACAGTGAATTACAGTATTGGAGAGCTCTGTGGTAAGTCCCATGCAATAAAGCTATCTACTATGCTGCTTTCACTGTGACTGTCTGCATACTTTGACCCAGACTGATTTGCCATTTTCTTGTCACACTCTGTCCTAAACCTTCAGCAGCTTTATTTAAGGAATTATCTGGGGCCTTTCTCAAAATTCCTGTCATGCCAACCCAGTCCTCAGAAGACTGAGGTGCATGCATGAACTCTTGGGGAAAAGCTTGCCTGTCTGCTTTCTCTTCTTCACAGCTCTTGTGTCTCATGCTAGAATGGGGTACCTGCAGTGACAAAAATTGTGACAGAGACCTGTTTGACCCTGCAGCTCCCCATATATTCCATTCACCACATCTCTAGAATGGGAAGGCTGTGGATGTAAGCTCAGCTGGATCTGAGCAGGTGAAAACATCTGCAGCTGAAAACTGCAGTTCCAGTGGTGAGTTTTAGTTTGAAAGCAGAGTTCAGAGCAAGTGAGTCTTCTTGGAAGGAACTAACACACCATCCAAAAAAACAAGAGAGAAGCCTCTGTGCTCCTCCATCAGCTGCACCATGAGAATCAGAAGCAGAGCTGGACAGGTCTGTCAGGGACAGCAGGATGCTGGCAGCCCACCCAGTGTGGCAGGTCTTTACAGCAGGTGCCTCTGCCATGTGCCAACACCGGTGGCTGGCGCTGAGCCCTGGCAGCAGGGCAAAAGGATGATTTTGTGGTCCTGAAAGGATTCTGGGGGCTAGGGAGGGCATGGGTGCAAACCAAGCCATCCTGAGCATCCTGTGATGGTGTGGAGCCAGCCTTTTCCACTTCAAATAGATTTTCCCATCAATCTCCACTGAGGCCTGTGTCTTTCTTCAGAAGGAAAAGGCTACAGTGAAGGGATGGATTTCCATCCTGTCCTTACCACAAGCCTTATGGAGCAAGAGATAGGAGTGTTCAGAGAGGAGTAAAGAGGTCAATTACTCTAGTTCCTCCTCCAGCATAAAGGCTGTTCAGAGCTGGGTGTTGAAGGGAGGGGGAAACAAAGACAAACCCAAAATTTTCAGGAGCAATGTCCTCTGCAAGTTTTCCTGATGTTAAATAGCATCCTTCATTGCTCTGTTTTGAATCCAGGATCTTACTCTGATGGAAAAAGGCATAGACATTGATTGAAGTGCTCAGGAATCATGCCTACTTCAATATTGTTTTATATAGCCAGCATCTTAACATATAAGGGACCTCCCCATGAGAGCAAAGGGGCTTGGCTGTACCTCTGGGATGAGGTGTCCTGCCATACCAGATGCCTGGTAATGCTGGGCAGGCATGATCTCCCACTGGGAAATCCTGACTGCAGTCCCGGAAGGTCAGGGGGATTACCTCTGCATACAGCACCTGCAGGAGGGCTGTACAAATACAGCAGCTAGTCCTGATGTCAATCCTGAAAAAGCAGTGAAGGGACAGAGGAAAACAAGCAAATGGCTGAGTCAAAGCTCGGGAAACATCCCGCACTGAGGAATGTAAGAAGCTTAATCTCCTGAATGTATGTAAGCACAGATGAATGGGGGCTTGATCCACCTGCAAATACCTTGATGGAGAGGAGACAAGATAGCACAGAACAGGACCAAATGGATGGAAGCCAGAGTTAAAAAATACTTGCAGTCCCATTTGGAGTTTGACATTGAAGGTTAGGGGTTTGGTACAGAAGGTTTGCTGTTTGTGCTTAGGAGGAAATCCTAAGGTCCTGTGGTCATCCCATGGATGGCCATAATCATCTTTTTTTACATTACATGGGTGTCTCACAGGCTGTCCCGTGACAGGGCAAAGTGGGCACTGTACTGGGCACCAGGCTGCTGATGGACAACCCTACAGCCACAGGCCAGCTTTGCTCCTCTCTCCCCATCAGCTCTCCTCAACATCACTGCGCCCTGCTGAGGAACAAATGGGCCAGAAATCACCTCCCAGGCCAGCGTGGGCATGCTGGGAGGGCAGTGAAGCCAGCCCCCCACAGCCACACCACCTCAGGGCTCACTGATGGGCTCCCCCTGGAACAATTACACCTTAGATACAAAGTATGGGTGAAGAGGTAGTTCCTGCATTTACTGAATAGGTATTTCTTTTCCATTTTCACACATTTTTAACACTTTTCTACTTTGGTTTGCTCTATTGTCACTTCATTGCACTGACACTGTTAAGCACTTAGTGCCGTGTAGAGCTTTCCTTAAAGATGATAAACAAGAACATGGCTGTGTGTGCACATTGCTCTCGTCTGGATGCTCCCCAGCTCACACGCTGGTACCTTGCTTCTCACCCCCTTAATTTGCTCCAGGCAGCACATCACCTCTGCTGTCACTGCCATGAAGCCTCAGCAAAAAGAGGGATTTTGTGCCCATCTTGCACCCATAGTGCCTCTGATAATGCATCCCCTGGGGGCTGGTCATGGAGAGAGCACTGCATCCATTTTGCCATTTATACCTCCTTGGAGGTGGTGTCCCTGCTAAAGCCACTTCCTACGGATTCAATGGCCCATGGACCCCCAAGTGCCAGCCAGGACACTGCAGTCACTCTGGAACCTGCCCCTCACCTGCTGCAAGGGGCTGTAGGAAAGCAAAAAGGCACAGCACTTTCCATCCCTTCCACCTTTTAGTTACTTTTCCTGAAGGTTAATGGGAGTGGTTTGAATTCCTCAGGAGTGTGACATGCCTACATTTCCATCCCTATACACTTTACAGTACTGATGATGATATGGAGTCCTTACAGAACAGCACTATAGCAAAGCAGAGACAACACAGGTTCAGTCTGTCACAAGCAGAAGTACACAGCATTTAAACAGAATTAAATGTGTCAGCTATATTCGTACCAAAAAAAAAAAAAAAAAACAAACCAACAAACAACCAACCAAACAAAAAAAAAAAAAAAAAAAAAAAAAAAAAAAAAAAAAAAAAAAAAAAACAAAATTTTCCCCCAAGATTTATTTCGTNAAAAAAGTATTTTTCCTCCAGATGTATGTTGTTTTGTGCCTGAACATAAAAATCCTCACACAAAGTTCCAAATAGTTTCCAAATGGAATATAAATAAGCAGAACTCAGTTGTAGCAAAAACCCTTCCTCAACTCAAATCCTCCTAAAATGGCTGTCTACAAGATAGTGAGAGCAAAATATCACATAGTCTTTTTGTAAGAGATAGAGAGATAAAGAGAAGAATAGACAACATTTTAAATAATTTTAGTATCTGAATTTAATACACTGAATGCTCTTTCTGTTTCTTCTGGTAACTGACAATAGCCTTGCTGAGAGACCTTAACTTTTTCCTCTCAAAAGCTCTATTAAAAAATTACATGGGAACAATAAAACAAACTCTAATGTTTTCATCTGAGCTCTCAAGTCCCTCTAATCTTCAGTGAATGCAACAATTCTCATGAACCTAAATTTCATCTTCACTTTCATGTAAATATTCTACCATATTTTAACCACCAAAAATATAAATACTTCTTTTTTGTACCCTTTCAAACTTTGAGACACTTCAGAAGCCTATTTTTTGAAAGAAGCAATGATTTTCACAGTAGAAAATGCATTAAAACTTACTCATTGGCAAAAGAAACAACAGAAAATATTTTTGCCTGAGAGATCACAGTTTGCAAATGAAAGCTCAAATTATCTGTTAGCAATTTTATCATCACCCAAAACATTACATTTGTCCAAACTGTAGCTACTTGAATGTAAAAAAATTAGACTTACCTGCCTTTTTTGTATACCTCATGTATTTCTCTTCCTTGTCGGTGGGTTCTGCATTCAGTGGATAAAATCCATCCCCACAGCAGGAGGAAGATGCTAAAATGCATTTTATGGACAGTCAACATGTTACCTGAAGGTCCTGTATCCAGAAATAGTCCATACAAGAAAAAGAAAACCTAAATGTAGATCCTGTTTCTCTTTTTAAGACATTATCGGTCTGATCGTTATTGGAAGGATGTTTACTCATACAAAAAATCATCCTGCAGTATTTAATCTGGACAGTGGGGAAAGCAATTTCCACTAAACCTATAAATCCTTCTACGTCAGATGGCAGGGATTTTCTAGCAGTGTTGAATTCACGTATTCTCAGACAACAGTTATTTTTAGTCCAAACAGGCAATTTTATTAATTGGTTTAAATTGAACCCTATTCAAATACCTGTGGCACATATATATATATGTATACTTCTGCCTTGTTAGGTAAAGTAGTGCATTTGGTCAGGTAGGTGTCATTGGTAATTCTTTAATCACCAAACTTATCTGTGTGGCAGTAATGTTTGTTACAAACACTGCAATAAATTGAAAAGTATTAATAAACATATATCAGTTTCCAGAAAAAAAAATAATGTTTATTTAGTTCTACAAGCATAATTTGATGCTGTATGATGTTTATTACATTAGTTTAGTGTACAGTGGTGCTGTGGCCAGAGTGGTGGGTGCTTTCACAACTTGGGCTCTGCTGAGCACCTTCTCTGGGAAGTATGCAGTGTTCAGAGGAATGGGGAAGCACAGAATGGGGAAGATGGCTCTGCCCTCTGCATAGGGATGTTTGGAGAGATCCTGCCAAAATCAAGGGGCAAACACCCACCAGAGCTGCAGGAGAACTTGGGGGCCTCAGGGTGCGTCAGGTCTCACGTGGCTGACAAGATGCTCATTTGTGCTAAAGAAAATTAAACAGCACGGGCAGAAGTATGAGGGGTCAAGTCATTGCCCATCAGTTTGGAGCTCACACCCTCCCTGCATGACCCACAGCTCCATGATTACCCTCCTTCTCCTCTGTGCCTCCCCCCAAGGCCTCACAGCTCTGGTTCCTACTTGTGCCCTATGGAGACCTCGCCCACGCTCTGCTGGCACCACCAGCCTTGTCCTGTCTCTTTGCTGACAAGGCTCTTCTTCCTCTGCCTGTTACCCATGGATTTCTATTTCAGAGCAGTTTGTCAGGCCACCCATCTCTTTCTACAAACCCTGGGGAGCAGATCTCTACCTGGCCTAAGCTGCTGTGGCTTTATTGACTTTGGTGAGCATTTACACTGCCTTGGGATCCATGGGAATGACACACTGAAAGGCACTAATATTTCATTCAGTCAACAAAGATTCAGCTCCATGATTTGTGGGGATAAAACATTTCCTACACAAACTCAGGCAGGTTTCAAGAGATGGGCAATCAGACACCAGCAGTTTGTTGCGATGATTGATCAAGGCTGCTGTTCAAAGAAGTTGTACACACTTAACTTTGAAAATTCCATCTACATTCCATCTACAGTGATCCACATAACCTTCTCAGGAGAATAAAAAGAACCTTAATAACTGTTCTTTTCAACTGTGGGGATATTAGATATACTCTTCTCAGTCTTTGCAATAATCTATATAAATATATTTTTGATTCATACACCTATTAAAAAAAAAATTTGTCCATTTCTTATGCACCAGAGGAGCAATGGGGACTGACAATGAATAGCTATGAATTCACTCAGCTTCCCTAGAACAGCTGGAGGTGCCTTGGTACACATGAGAGAAGGGAAACAATAATTCTCTCACTAACAGAGGGAATTTGCTAAAGGACTATATCGAGAAGGCCAAAAAATATGTTCAATTTCCCTTTTTTTGGATTGTTGTTCATAGAAAAGTTCAAATCTGAGAAATTCATAGAAAAAGCATGGAACAAATCATCAGACAACATCTAAACTCCTTAAAGAAAATGTCTAGATGAAAAATAGATGTGGGCTGATGAAAAATAAACATGTGGAAGAAACTTCTTTCCCTGACAGGCCAAGAGGCTTCAGAGCTGGGGGAGAAGCAGTGGGTTTAGACAAACTTTTAGCACCATCTCACACAGCACTCTCATAAGCCAGACAGAGGAGCATGGTCTTGCTGAAGTACCTGTGGGACTGGTGCAAACCACTGCCAGCTTAGCCCAGTTTACCTTGCTGTACCTCCAGAGCAGCCATCCATGGCTCACTCTGAGTGTGCAAGGGGGTAGCACATTTTGCAAATGATCTGCAGGGAAGCTGCAAACCACCCGGGTGGTAACCCAAAGGGAAGGCTGGAAAAGGTAGGAAGGGCACAGTGTGTGTCTCCAGGTGTGTAAAGTCACTTCAAACAGAAAAACACTCTGCTCCAAAGGGCCACGGTATGCAGAACAAAAAGTAATTGAGAGATCAGTAAGGGAAAAATGAGGTAAAAATGAGGTTAGATACTAGATTAGATACTGGGAATATTTTCTAACAATAAGGACAGGGAAGCATTGCAGCAGATTACATGGAGAGTTTGCAATTGCCATCATGAGAAATAATTAAGACAGCTACAGCAGATCTTGTCTTAGGACCAAAGGTTAGACTACATTACTTCCCAAGGTCACTTTCAGCACTATTTCTTTCTGGTTTTCCCAGATGAAAAATGATGGAAAACTCACATACCAGAAGCAGAAAAAAAGTAAAAGTTCAAATATCAAGGAACAAGAAAAGAGATGGGCAGGTGCCTTATATATGAAAAATAAAACAGAAAAATTGAACAAAAGCAATTTTTAAAAGTTCATCCTCCAGTTTTGCTTAATCTTGATCGTGAGCAGATGGAGAATTAATTTTGTCTGCTTTCTCCATGAGAATGTCTGGAGATTAAAGATACAGTGCTATTTTCATTCAGTAGGTAAAACCCCCTGGATACCAAATATTAGAAGAATGAATACTTTGCAGTGAACAGTATTTTTAACAAGTTCATCTGTTTTTACATTTTGTGGGCTAGCCATGAGCTGATTGCAGTCTCCTCAAATGACTTTACTATTTATCTTATCAACTGTTAGATTTGGTGGGAAGATCCTGGGGATACATGGCAAAATATTTGCGTTTTGATTTATTATTTGGTTTTATTTGATTCGGTAATTCCTTGGCTTTTTTTTTTCTTGTTGACCCATCAAATGAGTGTTCACAAATATAAAATTCAACATACTCTCTGCCTTCCAGATACCCAACTAGTAATAACACGAGCACTAAATTTGCACTGACATCTGACGTTCACTAGATCTCAGAGCAAATTTTAAAATAGAAAAGCTACCATACTGTTCACTTTCCTGACTTTAACACCAGTTCTGTGGATAGGAGACAGCCATTCAAATGTGAAATGATTGTTGCATCAATTCCCTCAAAGCCAGCCAGCAGCTGATCCAGGAATAGACCAAGAAGTGGGCATGGACTGTAGCCACAAAGTCAACTGAGCAATGTTGAGTTCTGCAGTAGCATCTGCAGCTATTTCCTTTTTACAGCAGAAGCCATCTTTCCTGGAACACTTTTGTGCTTGAAGCCAGATACCAGACCTGTTTGGGTCAGAGTAGGAGCTGAATGCAATTGATAATCCACAAGAAAAGCATGAAAGCCTCTCAGACAGATGGAACAAGTGCTCTTGAACAGGAAAGGTGGAAGAAGCTCTTGAGTAAGTAGCACTGAATAAGGTTTGAGGTTGCATTGGAGGGCAGTCCCCAGCAGCTGCCCTCAATTTCAGCAGCCTGATCTCCCTGCAGGAATGCCACCCCCAGCTCCTGCTCAACACCTGCCTGCTGGTGATGCTTTCCCGGCTCCAGGACTTGGTCACTTTGATCAGCATGTTCCTCAGAGGAGTTCAACAGGGTCTTGGGCTTTTACTTAGTTAGTGAGGCATAGAAATGCAGGTTTCCCAGAATGTTTAGGGCTTTAATCCTGGATTTCATGGATTTTCATTAACAAAGGGTAATAAGAAATGTCACCAAAATAAACTTTTCATTCACTTTGGCCCAACCAAATTATTATGATTTGTTAAATACACACTTTTCCTATTTGATCTCAGAAGAGTAAATTATTTGTCCAGTTCTATTTGTAACCTATCCATCTCCCAAATTAGAACAGTCATGTTCTAATACATATTAAAGACATATTTTTTTGCCTTTCAGTCAACAATATACTGAGATGCTGAACTTCCCAGGAGCAGAAATCCAGTCTGGAGAAGAGTCACACAAGCCACCAGACACCACAGGAACCCAGGAGTTGTTTCAGTGCCTTCAGGGCAAGGCACGATGCAGTGAAAGTGTCTGACACAGCAATATCTCCAGTCAAATCACGACGCAGCCTTCTCTTGTTTAACTAACTACCCACAGCTTCAAATAGTGCAGTAAAGTACAGCACACACCCTGTAAATACTCCTGGAGCTATAATTAAGCTACAGCAGACACACTTAAAAGAGCCCATAGGATTTACATGTTCTAACCTCTTCCTAGCAGGTGTCTGCCTTTGTCTAAAAGCTGTTGATGCAAGCACGGACAACTGTGTCTCTGTATCCCTGTATCCCTGGTGTGATTTACATTTGCAGGAGCTGGAGGAGCACAAGGGCTCTCATGTAACAGATTGGGTGCTGCTTGACTTCTGGAAAGTTATCTCCCCTCTGCAGCTCTGTTTCTTTCTGAAATGGTACTGTATGCTCCAAAACATAATGGTCAGAGGATAGTTCTTCACTTCTTTAGTGTCTTCTATCATGAGTATTGTCAGAGACTTTACAAATCTGGCCTAATATGAAGTTAGTGGGGGTTTCTACATGCATTACTTATGTCCTTCTAAGAAGTATACTTCCATTATTGGGGACATTCACAGGAGATCCATGTTCATTCTCTGTAGGGTGAAATACGGATCCCTCATGTTTGTTGGATTATAAGACTGTATCCAAGGAGGATGTTAGTACAGATGAGGAATAAAATTTGAACCCACTGGGGATAAGTGGCATTTCCACTGAGTTTCACCCTGGTGGTGTCAGCAGAGCTGGTGGCTGTTCCTAGCTCTTGTAGCTCTGCTCTTTGTATGACTCGAAATCAAACTCTGCAGGAAGCTGAGAGAACAAGAGAAATGTGAAGATATGTATTTACACTGGAATGTTTAAAACTAAAGGAGCCCCCACAGAAAGGGGAAGGAGACAGTGTTGTCTCAGCAGGCACAAGAAGCAAATACACCCTTTTCCAGGCTGTAGCTAGATGTGCTGTGATTGTGGAGAGCAGAAGTCGGGAGCTACTGGCTGCAGCAGGGCAGAGGAAACCTCCAAACAGGAAGATTTTCGTTTTCAGAGTTAAAGACCATTATATGATCTGGCATAAGTGGGCGCCAGGGTGGGAATCACGTCACTCTATACTGGCAAGGTTTTCACCACAAATAGCTTTTGCACTTTGTTACCACATTTGTCTTCATGCCCCTGCTCCTCTCCACTGGCTCTTGCCCCCCTTGCTTACAACACCACATCAGAACAGATTCACATGCTTTTTGTGACAAACCCTGGAACTTCTCCAAGCAGTGATGGGGACATCAGTGCATGAGCCGATGAAGGACTCAAGATAATCATAAATGCTAATGAATAATTAGATTTCCGTGCAACTTGAATGGCAAGGAGGAGCAAGTGCCAATGAACCTGTGACCCCGAGCCTTCTTATCACAGAATAAAAATCAGATAGAGACAAGGCAATGTACATGGGCCTCTAAGCCGCTATAAATCCCTAAATGGATTGTGCACTGCATGAAAGAAAAGGGAAATAGGCCAAGCCCGCACTGAGCAGAAACCTGAATGGCTCAGGCAAACAATGTGCCCGAGTGAATTGCACTGCTTGGGGACAAATGCACTGAGCTGCTGTTCCTCGCTGCCGAAATGGGTAACAATGCCACAGCACCCCAGCGAGGCACGTCTTTAATTCCCCTCTCCTTTCATTACAGCTCTTCCCTCAGGGGCATCTTTCTCCACCAAATGTGTCTTTTCTCCCCGCACGATGTGTCTCTGTGCCCCTGGAGGCATATCGGAGTTTGCAAGTGCCTCTGTGTGTGCGCTGCCTGAGGATTACGCGCCTTGCGTGCTGAGCTCGGGCCTTTTGTTGCAGCCCCTTCTGCAATTCCCCCGAGCTGCCTTAGCTGGATTAGGAGGCTTTGTGCTTGCTTGGCCGCGGGGCACCAGACCTTTTGCGTGGAGGTTCTGCTGCCAAAACTGAAGAAAAGATACCAAAATAACCCAGTAAAAGATAAATGAGAGATCAAAAGACACTTTCAGAAGTATACTTCGCTGTTAACAGTTTAACAGGGTTGAATTAAAATATTGAAACTGCATACCAGTGCCTGGTGCAGCCTGGTGGAAAGGAATTTTGTCTGCTCCTAGCAGATGTACCAGGGAAGGCAGACATGGGATGCTACAGATGTCAAGGATGCTCCCCAGTATGTCCCAGTCCCCACAGCACACAGCACTCATTTGCTGGGAGGGACAGCTCCCTTAAAGGGAGTTCTGTTGGAAAGTCCAGAACTAAAACATTTGAAAGCATTCAGACTGGATCAAAGTTATACTCTGGACATTGTAGACAGGGACTAATTTCACTCCAACTACTAGATTCTGGTCCTCAGTCCTCTTCTCGAGCCCATGCCACCCTGCTTTTTTTGCAAATAGTACATTTCTTACACATACAATATTTCTTTCATACCTGAAAAGGGTTTCCCAGTTTCCTCTGCTGTTCTCATCTGCAGTGCCCCATGGGGAATTCCATCAGCAATATGCTAAGAGCCTCTGCCTGTCGATCAAGAAATTGTTCCAGATGTTTTTAAAAAAAAAAGCAACAAAATGGGAGAAAAGAGAAAGGTGATGAGTGTGAAATTCTTACACAAACACTGAGATTCCAGCAGGGCCATCACAAGGCAGAAGCTGACACGGGTAGGAGTAACATCTACAGAACCATCGGCAGCAATTCAGAGAAGGCAGTAGTGCTTAACAAGAGAGTTGTTCTGCCAATATTCAGAGAGGATTAAAGGAACAACTGGACTAATTACAGCCCTCAGCCTGACAAAATATTGGAAAGGCTGATATGGCACTCAATAAATGAAGAGTTACTGAGTAATTTGATTAATGTCAATTAGCATGGCTTTAAAGAAAAATAGATCTTTCCAAGTTAATCCTTTTTTGATTAATTTAAAATGTGCTTGCCAGAGGAAATGGAGCTCTGTGATGTGCTTCTATAAGGCATTTAATGTTGCAGCACATGGCATTTTTATTAAGGGACTGCCACAGTACAGTACCAAGATAAAATACAGAAAATACTTAAAACTGGATAAAATCCCCCATATTGAGTATGACTGTAAATGGCAAATCTTCATCAGGTAATGCAATTATCTCCCCAAAGAGACTGGTTCTTTATCCTATGCTGTTCTTGACAAAAAGCAGGAATAAAACACAGACTGCTTCCTGAATAAGCACGCAGTGGCACAAAGCAGATGAGAAAGCTGAAGGATCACTGACAAGAAGTAAATGGAATATCACAGGGGAAGGCCCAGAAGCTACTAGTGTCATTTGGCTAAAGCTTACTACAAAACTGTCCTCTTTGTAGATACTAGACTGTATCTAACAGTCAAGAATATGGCTCATAATTTCAGGATAAGGAGGAGAAACAAATGGAGAGTTTTCTTGGAAAACTAGCTGACCTTACCATACCAAAAGAAAAAAAAAAGAATAAAGAAAAAAAAGGAAAGGAAAGGAAAAGGAAAAGGGAAAGGAAAAGGGAAAGAAAAAGAAAAAGAAAAAAGAAAAAGAAAAAAAGAAAAAGAAAAAGAAAAAGAAAAAGAAAAAGAAAAAGAAAAAGAAAAAGAAAAAGAAAAAGAAAAAGAAAAAGAAAAAGAAAAAGAAAAAGAAAAAGAAAAAGAAAAAGAAAAAGAAAAAGAAAAAGAAAAAGAAAAAGCAGGGACAAAATATGCTAGCTTTTGTGTTTAAAAAAGGAATATTGTAAGAGTGTGAGGTATGAAGATTTTATTTCCTCTTTATGCGTTGATGCAAACTGGGCAAGTATTGAAAATGAGAGTTCTCTAGCCATCAGGCTAAAGATTTATTAAAGTAGCTTTATTAATTTTGTTACAAGATCCAGTGCCTGGAAGACCACAGAACACCAATTTCAAATAGAGGGTTTTTTTACCATAGCAATGAAATTAGTTCCACTATGCATGCATTTACTAACTTAAGATAGCATGATTTTCTAGAGGATTTGGACTAGTAGTCAGACAGGGATAAATATGAAGAAGTCCAATACTAGGGCCATAGCAAAGAGAAGATTAGATGATCAGATAGTGAGCCAGGCTGAGAACTATCAACTACTGGCACCAGATAAGTTATAAATTTGAACAGTGCTTTTGAAAGACAAATTTGTTCTGATGTGACAACCTTTGCTAAATTTGGCAGTGAATTAACTTCAGAGGGCAGGATGTTACAACAGTTAAGTTTTACAAAATCATTATCTAAAAAGAGTTTCCTAAATGAATAATAGGCTATAACAGTTTGTATTTTTTAAAATAAAGACAAAAATAATCACAATATTCTCCCTGAATAGATGTATTCTGAGGCACATGGTGGTTGTCAGTTAGCTCCTTCTGTCCATCTGGTGGACCCACCTGCCAGTCCCAAATGGTGTTTGGCCACTGCACACAGGACTCTCACAGTTCATACGTGGCTGCAGAGTCAATGATGGGATTAATGTCAGCAAGTCTCACCCTTCCAGTCTTGTTTTGTTCTGATGGAGTCTCGTATGAGGAATGCCCATGGGGCAACCTGTCCCAGTGCCTTCCTACGTATTTCCCCTCACTGGAGTCACTGCAGTTTAGTTTTGGCACAAAGAAATCCAGTAGCTTTTGCTCTCCTCTGTGAATATGCTGCAGCATCTCCAGTTCTGTCAGTTCTGAGGTATTTCAGTGTTGCACTAACATTGGATCATGACTGCAGGCTGGGGCAACTCTAACAACAATATTCCCTGAATTTCTGTGTGGAAACAATATTAGCTGACGTTTGGATAAACTGAAGCTCTGTGAATTATACATGGTCATTTGGAAAATTACTGGTTGGGTCCTTTTCTTCTGCTACTGATCTTCATCACTGTAGCAGTGATGCCTCAAAGCAGCAACAAAAACCAAACTCAACAGGCATTATGAGCTGCACAGAAACACACCAGGAATAGAACAACAGACAGGCCCCACGAATCTGTCACATGCAATTCTGGTTTCAGCAGCAATGTCGAAAAGCTGCTAGGTGGTTATCACAGATAAACTTGCCTGACACAGCTTCACCAGCATGGCTGGTGCTGTTCACTGCCTCTGGATCTCAGACGCCTGCAGTCCTTCCAGGTGTTCAGGTATGTGATGACGCAGAAACGCCTCAGCAGAGAGTCTGGCAGTGTCTCCCTTTAGCCCAGTGCCCAGAAGCATAACCCCACTGGTGCTCTGGTGCTCTGTCCTCCAGATGAGATGAACTGGAGTTATTTTAGACCATTTTCTCAGCCAAGTAATTCCCTGCCAAAAATTCTTGCACAGGATACATCTAGGATTAGCACATGTTTTTAAAATTTTATTTTAATTGAAACAATTGACTTTTTAATTGTCTCCCAGGATCTCAATTTAGCAAAATGTTCATTTTCTCAGTTTATCTTACTGCTGTTGTCAGTGTCTTTATAGAAATCGTGGGCTGAATACTGTGAAATGCTTTGTGTTTCTCCACCAGATGAGCTTCTGCCTCTTGTCTGTAGATACCATATGGTGTAATATGGGAAGAGACAAGACTGTAATTAGTAGACCATTAGTCTGATTGCAATATTTAACTGAAATAAAATGCTAACAAGAGGTCTTGTTCTGCAGACATTGGGTGCAAGTGTGCAGGAATCAACAGATGATTGTGTAGCATAGAAATCACTGCCACTGGCAAATGACCAAGTTTAGAATGTAAACATTCCTGAGTGTCAGAGCATCCTGCTTTCCCTCTGCAGAGTGAGGGAGTTCATGACTTTTAATCCTGTCATTTGCCAGACTGCATGGTCAGTAACAACTGCTATTTGTCAAGTCTTACTGGCATAATAGATTTGTGTTTGGAATAGAGCTTTTATTAATTTTGGTCTTCATATAATTTACAATCTTTTATTAGCACCATTTTGATATTCCTTTTGCAGAACAAATTATCAATGATCTCTTGAGATGTAATTGAAGGCTTTGATAGGCTCTTTTCACATCAAAGTCATAAAGCAATTTTCCTTCATTAGGTGTGAGACCATCAGCCTTGATATCAGGTTTCTTGCCATACCCAGAAATTTTATTAACACTGCGTTATTATTAACACAGCCACTGTCTGGAGATGATGCATTAATCCCATGCCATGGGTTTAATTTTTCCTTTTGGTTTGCAACAATATTTGAATTTAGTATTTACTGTTCAGCATGAACTGAGCCTTGAGAGGAAGTCCTGATGCTAGTGTGTCTTTTTAGACGATCACACACTGGTGAACAGACCTATTTTCCTGTACAACTTACTAAAAAGTTTTGTTGGTACTTTATGGTCTGAAAGATCCAATTAGACCAGGCTTCTCAGGACCCTGTACAGTTGAATTTTTTATACCTCCAAGGGTGAAGTTTCTACAGCCTCTCTAAACAGCCTTCTCCTTGTCCCTTGCTGCAGCTTGTCACTATTGCCACTTGCCTTCTGCTGAGCATCGCTGAGACCAGGTCTACACCTCACAGAAAACTCATCAGCCACATCAGCCCCCATCCTGTACCCATGCTCAGGGCTATCCTTCCCCACGTGCAGGGCCCTGCATTTGCCTTTGATGAATTTCAGAGGGTTCCTCTCTGCCTATTCCTCTAAACTCTTGAGGTCCTTCTGTAGGGCTGCCCAGCCCCCTGGGGTGTTGGCCACTATACCCAGCTTTGTGTCATCAGTGAACTTGCTGAGCCTCCTTCTGCCCCTTCATCCAAGTCATTGATGAAAAGTTAACTCAGTAAGGTCAAAGATGCCTTGACCTGCCACAAAGCAAAAGTTGCATAGGAAAAAGAGTGCCAGATGTTGAAAATGAAGGTGCACAGTGTTGAGGTTGTAACGTGTTAGGTGAGCTGTGTTACAGGAAAACACAGCCCTTTTATTTTTTAACCTTTTCCATGTCATTTCACCATTGTTTCTTCTTTCCCCGTTCCAAACCAGGTCAATCCCAATTATATGAATCCATGCCTGTACCACTAAAGCCCCTGTGTGGAGGTCATTGAAAAGAGTTATTGAAGTATATGAGCAAGCATAAGGCACATCACCAGGGGGACCAGGGCACAAAAGATCTGTCAGAAATGTCTCAGCAGCTCACTGAGGTGGAATAGATAGAAGAGGCAGTCTTTATCTCACATGGTTTTATTTCCAGATAAAATAGAGAAAACTGGATGTACACTTCATTGCAAGCACACTAGCAAATGGCAGACTTTAAAAAGTATTAGACAGACCATAGAAGAGGAAAGCTTTGACAAAATCACAAACATAATTAGTACAGATTTTGCGATTACCATTTTGGTTTATCACATCATTGATTTCTGCACATATTTCCTCTTCCACTCATTTATACCCTTTAGCCTCTCATAGCCAGCACATTCCCTTTCTTTTTCAGCCTCTCGCTCTCATTCCATGACACATCCAAGCCAAGATAAACAGAAGTGAGCAAGCTGCAGCAGTGGCAGGACAGCACAGCCCGGAGCAGCTGCCTGTCCCCAGGGCTTGTGTCCACATCAGGGCTGCCCCACTTCTGCCACCAGTGCCATTTGCTTGTGTCGCAGCCGGGGAGTGACCTCGGGGATGAGGCAGGGTGGGGGCAGGCCCTGCCCGGAGAGAGCCTGTAGTGGCAGTCAGGGGAACAGAACCATCTGCAGTTTTTCTTTCCTTTGGAGTACCAAGATATGGAGGTTAAGGGAAAGAAAGGGGGAAATTTTGCTGTCGTTTGCTGTATTTTTCCACGTGCTCTTCCATCTGGAATACCAACCTGGAATTTTTTCTTTGTCAGGGACTCAAACACTACCTCAGGCAGCTGCGTTCAGAAGTGGCACCAAGCGAGGCCAGGTCTCTGCCTCTTGGAGTGGGCATGACGTGGGCAGTGGGGCTGGCAGGGACATGAGAGGCAGCGGGGACAGGCAGGCACCAGTGGCTGAGGCTGTGGTGCTGGGTGCTGGAGGCAGCCAGCCCGGCGGGCAGCATCACTGCGGGCAGCATCACTGCAAGCAGCATCACTGCAAGCAGCATCGCTGCGGGCAGCATCACTGCGGGCAGCATCACTTCGGGCAGCATCACTGCAAGCAGCATCACTGCAANAAGCAGCATCACTTCGGGTAGCATCACTTCGGGCAGCATCACTGCAAGCAGCATCACTGCAAGCAGCATCGCTGCGGGCAGCATCACTGCGGGCAGCATCACTTCGGGCAGCATCACTGCAAGCAGCATCACTTCGGGCAGCATCACTGCGGGCAGCATCACTGCGGGCAGCATCACTTCGGGCAGCATCACTGCAAGCAGCATCACTGCGGGCAGCATCACTGCGGGCAGCATCGCTGCGGGCAGCATCACTTCGGGCAGCCTCACTGCAAGCAGCATCACTGCAAGCAGCATCACTGCGGGCAGCATCACTGCGGGCAGCATCACTTCGGGCAGCATCGCTGCGGGCAGCATCACTTCAGGCAGCATCGCTGCGGGCAGCATCACTGCGGGCAGCATCACTTCGGGCAGCATCACTGCAAGCAGCATCACTTCGGGCAGCATCACTTCGGGCAGCATCGCTGCGGGGCGGCTTCCACCTGCCGGCCACAAGCGGCTCCGCTGCTGCTGGTCCGGGCTGCCCGGCACGACGGCTCCCAGCAGATGCTGGGGATGACCGCACTGAACCCCCAGCATCATGGGCCAAGAGAAGTCTTTGCCATGCAGTTTGGTGTACGCTGTCTTGCCCCAGCATGAAAGAGACTATTAACAGACGGGCATTTGTATCTGGAAGGAGATGACACCTTCCCGATAGCCTCTGGGCAAGGCAGAGGATTGGAAAGGATGCTCACAGCCCAGGGTGGGGGAAGTGTCAAAAAAAAAAAATCCAGATTGCCACAGTCCACACTCACTCCAATGTGTGGGTAACTGGAAGCTTTAGGAGAGCCAGCTGAGCAGTTCCCATGGGTGATAAAACTCACCCAGAGATGCAAAAAACCAGAATAAAATATATCTATCCCTCCTTCCTCACTCTGTCTCCAAAAGGCATAGCTCTCTAGCTATGGAAAGATGCCTAGCATTAGTAGGTTTATTTATGGCTTTGATTTGAATGACAGTTTTTCCTTCATTGAACTCTCAGGCACCTGAAAATGGGATCTGATTTCTTAGGCTAAACCCTTCCCACTCCCTCTCTGGCAACAGTGAATCTGTTATCAGAGGTTTGATACTAATAGCATTTGAATGGTTTATGCTTGAAGGAAAATAAGGTCATTATTCCAGAGAGAAATCCAGAGCTAATAGAAGGAGAGATAGTGGTCTGAGATGCTCTGGGCAAGGACCCAGAAAGCAGACTATTAGCATGTGTAGTAGCAAGTTTGTGGTTTTGTAGCACAGTGTGCTGTTGTCAGCCCAGAAAAAGTCCAGGAAAATCAGAAATCTCCAGGAATTCAGTGGTATGGAGGAACAGAATGGAGGAGGTTTCTGCTGAATATATAAAGCATACATGTGTGGGAATACATCATACCCTTCCCATGACTGTCATCAGTGGTCAGTGCAGGGTGTCCTATGCTACCACCCAGAGTCGAGCTCTGAGAATGCTGCTTCTCCAACATTANAAAAAAAAAAAAAAAAAAAAAAGAGAGAGAGAGAGAGAAATCATCTTCCCCTCTACAATAAAATATTTCCTTTCAATATTTTTCCTTGAAAGCTTTCCAAACTTTTTCCTTCTGTTGACTTCCTTCATTTCCCTAGCTTCTCAGCAAAGGCTGAGCAAAGAAACTAAACAAATACATAAAGAAACATACAGAGCAGACATATCTAAAGCGGCATGTTTTGAGACAGAAAATGTTGGTGAACTTTTCTTTAATACTTTTTCTTTTAAAACTGCAAAACACAAGATTATATTGAGATTTCTAAAAAAAAAGTTGTCTGGCTTTTTTGTCTCTTTCTAGTTCTGGAGGCTACTATTAATCTGTACACACTTTTTGCACATGGATCCTGTAGCTCCTTATAAGAGTTTATCTCTTCATTTTATATTAAAGGTATTGTCCTATGTGCCAGAGCCAAAAAAGCCATTAACAATCTTCAGACTGGCATCCCTTTAACAGTGATTTCTTTCATAGTCCAGACAAAGTATTAGAAAGCATTCAGCATTTTTGAGAGATGTGTAAGATGATCTAATGGGGCTGTTTCACCTCTGATGCCAATAGCTGGATGTTTTCATCTCGTTGCTCACTTTGTATTGGTGTCACAAATCCTCTCTCAGCTATAAATGTGGACTGTAATTTCCATTACAGCACATGCAGAGTCACCTATGAGTAAAAAGTAGTTGGATTTTGTTTTGTGCTGAGAAGCATAAAGCTGCTCAGGGACTTTACTGGTAAAAAGCAGTGTATGAAAAAGGCTCAGAGAGGGGCTGCTACCCATTTTCTCTGCTCACATTAGTACCCAGCCCGCACTGCTTGCATGGCAGCCTGCTGGGAAGCCTCCTTTGCACACCCAGGTACTATCAGCTGACAGACCTCTGGTTGCCAGGGACTTCTGGACTTGTATTCCTTGGCCAGGAGCCCTGTGGTGTTTCTCTCCAGCCCTCTCATTTGCCACAGGGTGTAGCTTAAGCTGCAGAGCAGTTTGGGGATGCTGCTGGCCAGGCTGTTGCATTGGAAGCACGGTCCCTCTGTGATGGTGCTCCTGTCCTCCCATCCTCAAGAGCTGGGAAGCCTCAGGGGCAACATCATGCACCCAGACAGGAGAGCAGGGCTCTTCCAGGTCCCCTTAACAGGAGTGTTCATGAACGACAAAAACTCCCAGGAGCCATTTAAACAGAAATCAGTGGAGTTCAGCCTCGCCCACGTGCACCTCGCGCTGGCACTGCCAATCAGCTGCAAATTCCATCACCTGCCGTGCCTCTTTTGAAGTCTATGCCCATGACAGTATCTCTGCCACCAGCCTTTCTCCCTGTTTGAAGTCCTTTGCCTGCACAGAACTTACTTTGTTCTCACACTTCTTACAGATTTAATCTGCTTTCCACAGCTTGGCATCACCGCAGAAATGCAAGGTGAAACGGAAAAGAGATGAAAGAAAACCCCAGGATCTGAGAGATCCCATTTAACCTGCTGAGCATCCACACAGCTCGGGAGATAGGGGCCTCCTTTGCCTTCTCCTACTCACGTGTCACAAGTTTTTCCTGCTCATGGAGCTTCTCCTGCTTTATGTACATTTTTTTTGTGTAAGTAAAATTATTTTGTAAAAGATAAAATGCTCAAGTAAAATGGAATAATTCTTGCTTTAAGATATTATTGTCAAATTCCTCAGATCATCAGTAAATTGGTAGGAAGATTCTTATCAGATAATGAATAGAACTAGATGTAGTAAATAATCAGACCTCACACATACAAATCACCTGCCTGCATGTGAAGCAGTTTTATTGTATCCATACCCCAGGTCACAGAGTAACTATAATGATTTTTAACTGGTAATTTTTGACACTATTTATTGGTATTCCAGGGGATTTAGCTTTTCAGTGAGTTTAGCTTCTGTTCCCATGACTTTGGGAGAATATCTCAGACCCTCTGCTGGGGTGGGTGCAAGCATCTCTGCAAGTTCCCCTGCACGGGTGACACTGGCACAAGCCTGGAAAGAAGGTGACACCTACAGAGTAGCCCAGGAAGCAGCACCTAAGGCCTCATCTCAGGGAATGTCTTAAGGGAGGGGGAGGAAAATCACTGAGTCAGTGGAATGCCTCTCTTCCTTGCAAGTGGAACTGAAGGTCCCGGGAGCCTCCTGATGGCGAGGAGGGTGAAAGTCTCTGTGTGTGCATCCGCATCACCGGCTGCCTGCATCTGGGCAGCTGCACAGTCCCCTGCCAAAACCCCTGCTGCTTAAGCTGCCTTTGACCTCCTGCTTTTCACAGCCCAGCTCCCAGCCTGCTACAGCTGCACCGCTGCTCCTTGCACCTCCCCAGGGCTACTCCTTTGACACAAACACCCGGGGCTGAGGTCAGGGGGTCGGCATCATCTGTCCAGCTGTGAGAACCCTGGTGTGCCCCCAAAAGGCCATCTTCTGCATCCCTGGGGCTCAGGGCCCACACAGTGCCCTACTCCTGCCTTACACCACCTCCTCTGCCACATCTGCATCACCAGGACATGGTGTAACATACTGTACTCTTTGGGAAACAAGCTCAGCGCTCCTGGAATTAGAATCTGAGTGACGCTGGCTGAATCATAACCTTTAGAAAAATAGCAGGTTTGGTTTTTTGAGGGTTTTTTTTTGTCTATTTTTCCCGCAGTGGAACAAAGCCGGATTTAAAGGTCTGCTGTGGGTGGATGATTGCAACCCTTGATCCCCAGCCAGAAGCATTACATTACATAAAGAGTGTTTTTCCTCATTAGGAATTAATCTGTGCTAACCAACTGTCAGCTGCTGGTAACGACTGTTTATTAACATGCTGCCCTGCCCGGACTAGGGGCATTTAACTGACTTATTACATTAGATGTAATATGAAAATGCACTTATCCATATCCCAGGCATTCACGTGGCACAGCTTTCCTCCTGTCTGCCCACGCGTGTGCTGCTGCAGGGGAGCGAGGGCAGCCGGGCAGGGCAGGGCAGGGCAGGGCAGGGCAGGGACTCAGTCCTCCTCCTGGCTCCCTGCTGCCTGGCTGCAGGGTGTAACCTCAGCTCTCCAGCAGTCGAGCTGATAAAAGAGACCTGTCTGGGAAAGTCCTGCTTTGCATTATACTGGGGGCATTATTTGCCTCCATGCCAGGAAGCAAAGTTTGCAGCAATGCTGTAGGCATGGAAAAGCCCTTCTGTGCATTTATGGAATGCATGAGTTCATGGATGGTCAAGTCATTGGTTCATTCTGCCTGGTGGGAGATTTTTAAATGTTCAAAACGAGTCACTTCTGGGCTATAGGTAATCTTGACAGGTGTTACGGGAAAGCCAGGGCTGTTTTTCATCAAAAACCACCTCTCTGCAGTATAATGAAACATTTAATGAAATAGATTAAAAACATATACACACTGGAAAAAAACCAAAAAGGTAAAATTCCAGTCTCAAATCATACCACTTATTTTTGCAGAAGTAAATGGTGGATACAAGCAGGGCTTGTATGGCTTGGTAGTGATGGGACAAGGGGAAACAGTTTTAAACTAAGAGACAGTAATTTTAGATTAGACTGTAGAAAGAAATTCTTTACTGTGAGGGTGGTGAGGCACTGGAACAGGTTGCCCAGAGAAGTTGTGGATGCCCCAACCCTGGAGATGTTCAAGGCCAGGCTGGATGGGGCTTTGAGTGACCTGGTTTAGTGGAAGGCATCCCTGCCCATGGCAGGGGGGTTGGAACTACTTGATCTTTAAGGTCTCTTGCAACTCAAACCATTCTATGATTGAAGCAAGTAAGCATTTTCTGTAAACAACCCAGGGGATTCTGAGGAGGGTGTCAGACAAAGTGGAGGTCACTTAGTCCAGGGAAGTGAAGAGCAGAGGAAGCCCAAAATATATCTGCACAAATTTAGGTACATAACCTTTCCTTCATACCCACAGGGCGTAACAGACCTGGCAGGGGAGATTCAGCTGGGCTACCAGTGAACACTTCCTAATTTTGAGGCTGGTTTATCACTGGTTGAAGCTCCCTGGGGAGGTTGTGGCATTGCAGGTTTTTAAGAGCAGTCTTCAAAAGCACCTGCCAGACGTGGTTTAAATGTGGTCAGTGATGCCTCCAGGCACAGGAGCATCAGCTGCCTGGCTCCCCCACAGCCCTGTTTGGCCTGACTGTTGTGGCAGCACTTGGCATGGCAGCCTTGTCCTGGTGGTGGGGACGTGCCCCAAGACCATCATTCCTTGGCCAGAAAGGTGCTGGTGCTGGAGCTGTGTTGAGCCTGGCTGTGCTGTGCCTGGGACCTGGCACACACTGAGCCCTAGAGCCATATGTGTGTGCTCTGCCCAAGCACTCAGGGCACCCAGCTTGGCAGCTTTACCCTCCTTATTCTTCCTGACTCTTGACAAACATTTTTCAGCCTCTTTCTCTCTTCAGCTTATTTCTGGGTCATTCCTGATCTGCTCTCACAGCCTTATGGAGAGCAGAACCAAGGATCAGGGTAGACACCAGGAGGGGTGTCTGTTTGGCATGTGAAGCCTTTGACTCCATTACCTGCTCTACTGACAGCAGGAGCTCGTGAGGCTGGGATGAGAGATGGATGAGGTCCTTGAGGTGTTGAGGGACCTCCAGGATCAGGGAAGCAGCTGGGAAATGGCACATGGAAGGGGCAGTTTAACACCACAGTGCTGAGCCTGGACAGGAAGCTGTGCCTGGAGGCTCATGAAAAATGAACATCCCAGTATTTTTCTCCATACAGGCTGAGCCAGGGCCCAAAGACATGCCTTGGAGTGGCCATGAAGATTTGGGGCAGCCTCTGTACTGGAAATGGATGTGCCTGGAAGCAACTCTGAGTATTTTAGAGCTTAGGTGGCAGCTTAGCAGCATGGGAGAGACTGAGGAATGAAACTCTGGGTCTAAGGTTCATCCTGTGTGGCTGCTCCAGTCCTAGGTACGCTGGTGGTCCTCCTGTGGGCTGCCTCCTGGACCTGCACCCACCATCCAGCTGGGCCATGACACCTCTCACTGTTGTGTGTCATGCATCCACACAACCTTGAATGAGACCCTGAAGTGAGGGTAAGACTCAGACTTCTTTCTGAGGCTGCTTCCTTCTCTGTGAAATCAAACAGATTTTAATTTTTATTATTTTACCAGGCTGTTTTACCTCTTCCCAATTAAATCACTTCAGCTAATTGGATTCATATAGTAAGGAAACCTTACAGAGTTTGTATTTGTGAAGCAGCCTCCACAGTTCCTTCCCTTGGCAGAGCACCAACACAAAGGTGTTTTGCACTGGAGCTGTTAGTCACTTGTTTTTATGACTTTTGTCACCAGCTGAGACGTGGGAAGAAAACTGACATTCTGTAATATTTACGTCAGCTGCCAGAGAACTGAGGAGGAGAAAGCACAAATATTACAGCTGTGATTAAAGAAACGCTGGAGAGCTGAGGAGCAGCTAATGGCTTGGCAAAATACTGCCTTTGGCACAGTCACAAAAATACTTTCATTTGGGGGAGGAAGGACTTTTTTCCTCTTCTTGCCTCTTTCCTTACTTTTTCTTCTTTTTTAAGGAAGCCATGTCCTGCTAAGCACTGCCTAGCTGCATCTGCAGGAGGGTGGCTAAGAGATGGGGAGAGCCCTTCTGTGGGAGGCTGAGCGTGGGGAAGGGGAAGCTGATGGGCAGCATTGTTCCTGGACAGCATCACCAGAGAGCTCCAGGCATTCCTGTGCAGGTTACCAAGGCACAGACAGCACAGAGCTGCTGCCCCAGCCTTACTCTGGCTTACTCAGTAGTGGCAGTGAAGGCTTATGGCAGCTCAGTAAGTGCCATTTCCATTTAGTAGCTCAGTTCAAAATCTAGTTGCATCTCCTGCATCCTTTAGGGCACAGAGTGCCCAAGAGCCTGGGACAGACCACCTGACCCCAAGTAATCAGCAGGGCCTCCCATTTCAAACATTTCATTTGCTTTCTGTGTCATATGCCAGAACAGCAGAGGTTCCCATTCCTCCTCAGAGAGTCCTACAAAGCTCCCCCCAGCACTGCACCTGAGCACCCAGCAATATGTGTTAGATGTCAAGGCCTCTATCTGCTGCAAATGATAGGATCTTTCTCCTGTGCAGCTCCTTGGAGAGCACCTTGTGTCCCTGCCCAACAGGTGAATAACTCTGCTTTCCTGTTTTGTGGAACAGCAGCTCTCCTGAAACTCTAGACACAAAATGAGCAGGTTTTTTTTACTTGGAGGCTGCTGCAATTACAGTCTGTGCAGAGCACTGAAGGTCTCCTCCCATCTGTACTTATAAAAATGTGGTCATTATGCACCTAAATAAGAAAGGTTTAAAATTCCATGGTTGAAATGAATTTGGACTCTAATAAAAATCCAGATAAAATGGAAAGAGCCAGGAGGCTAGAGAGTTTTACAGCTCTAATGTTCTGTCCCTTTTCCCAAAATATATTTGTTCAAGTAATTCAAACTGTCGTTACAATTAACTTGTCCTTTCATTTCCCTCTCTGAATTCCCTCTAAGCTAAACACACAATTTTCTTCTATAAATCTGCGTGACAAGTAGAGCAGTAAAATCTTTCCTTCTTTTTTTTCCACATCATTTATATGCATATTGCATGGGTTGAGTTGCCAGGCATTTCACCTAAGCTAATTTCTATGGTTTCAAGTGCACATATCCACACTCAGAGACCCCTACAAGACTTGTGGAACAAGTCCAACTTGGACAACTGGCCAAAAGGAGTCTTCAGCATTTCCTCAAAGGGAGGAAGTCTTAAAAATCAGGTGTCATATGATCTGCTAAGAGCTTTGTTGCTTGCTCTGGGCAGTGGGCAATTTGGGGCTGTCCTGATTCTCGGCTGCCTGGCAAAGGGAGTGCCATCCATGATGTAGCCCCCATCTCTTTAGTGCTGCAGGATGAGCCGAGAGGTGAGGCTACACCTGGGGGCTGTGCTATGTTGGTGTGCAGGGAACTCTGCCCATGGCTGCCACAGGCACGTGGCTCCTGTGTGAAACCCTGACCAAGGACCACCTAATGACACTCATGGCCAGAACTGAGCCCAAACCTCTGGCCAAAATAGCTACACCACCTGCACTCCACCACCTCTCATGACTACCCTATGGCTGGCAGGGATCCCACCCCTTCTGGCAGAAGACAACCTTTTCACGCCCAAATCAAGGAGTGGCACATGGTGATGTGTGATTCCCAGGCATCAAGTGCCTTGGGAAAGTTGGATCCCCTCACCTTTGCCTCCACAGCAGGCTCTGCTCAGCCTGGCAGTCACTCCTGTCCTTCCACAAGAGCTGGATGCCAAGAGTGGCACCTTTCCCCTGCTTTAGCGCAATTTCCCTTCTCTCTTCATCTGAAATGATAATTCCTCTGACCAGGAAAGTAATGACCCTGATACATTATTTCAAATGTCATTTTTGCAAAGTAATTAATCAGCTTAATGTGGGAATGGATTACATTTTAATTTTAATAGTGCTAAATTCTTGCTGGTTTTTAAATAAATTTCCCTGCTCTTTACATTTCAGCAGGGCCGTATCTCAGTTAGGCTGTACCTTGCTGTAATCTCTCCACTGTGGAAATGTGACAGACAATAACCATTATTCAGTGGCTCAGGCATCAGCCTCACCCATGGACATTTATTTTCATTCCATAAGTCTGCTTCAGGGATAATAGCTGAGATCTGGCAGCTGGGACCTCAGAGCAGTTTTATCTTCCACTGGGAAGTGTGGAGACAATGTTTCCAATGGCACACAGCAGGACTTAAATGAAAAGTTCTCATTTGTAGTCAAATGGAGATTGAGATATATACCTGTCACTTGATCTTTTGAAAATGTGCCATCAGTTGTAAAGCAATTATTACACTTTTTTCAGTTGTGGGTTGCAGCTTTCACAAAAGGTTTCCATAGCTTATAACTGTAATTAGCAGCTCCCTTTTCCCAAAGAGCTTTGCATACTTCAAAGTACTTGCATGCCTCCACTACATTCCTTCCACCTTTTGAAATGTTTTTTACTTGGAATCAATTACAAATGAGGTATTTATTCAAACCCTTTGCCCCTGGGTATCAGCTCATAGGTAACAGATTTCCAAACAGAATTAAATTCATGTTTTAACGTTCACACAATGAAATCAACTCATTTCCACTCTTTCCATCTGTTACTTTATTACCAGGTTTGATTACAGAAATCAACACAGTGGATTGTACACATCACACAAGTTTAGCATCAACATTGCTTGCATCCTTCTCAACACCTCCTTTTTGAGAAAAAAAAAAAAGTAAGAGAACACATATTTTTTGCCAATACCTAATTTCTTGGCCCTTGGCTGACAATAAGAGCCTTTTTCCCATTCAACATAGTAAGTTTTCTGGGCATAATGAATAGTAATTTACGTACAATATATTACAATTTCATAAATGGACACTATTTAACATAGGTACACATCCCGGTGTCTTCCTTTATTATAGATTATGCCTGCATACACATTATACATATGTGCACATCACTATATAGTTACTTTTTCTCAAAGACATAATTTGGTTAGAAGTCCAATGGAGCCAGACCTAGAATGAGCAGAGCTGATATTTTCTCTCTTTGCAATTGGACCAGGTTGTTCAGAGAAGGCATTTTCATCAGTGACCTCAATTTGCCCAGATCTCCTGTGCACTTCTGAAAATCCTGTCCTTCAGTAGGTTCATTGTCCATCTGCTCAGTGCCTCCCAGAATTGGGTGATATCCATCAAACAGCATTCAGAGCCCAGCTTCAGGCACTCTCTCTCAAAACATTGGTCGGATCTGGCAACTGGAAGTTAGACAGTGCTCATGGAGTCTCTCGTAATCCAGGTGAAATCAAAGGTGAAATACATTGAAATACTCAAATATTTGTTCTAGCTTCATGCCTAGCCACTCTCCTCTGAATAAACAGAAAAATACAATTCATAATGCTGACTGAAGGAGAAGTCTTGGCTTTATTTGCATCTATAGTTTTCATTTTAATTAGTAATAAGCTTAAGTAGTGCCTAAGATAGAGGAGGGATTTTTTCATTTTAGTGGAAAAATACCCTCTTGATAGTTTTATAGGCTGATAAAAGCAGGCATCAATCTCTATCAGTTATGTACACATGCAAATAAAATAACATTAAGGTATCCTCTCCAAAAGTTGCTTATTAGACATTAGAACTACAGGGAATGCTAGTACAAAGATAATAGGACCTAAAGGACATCTTTGCCATCACATAACTTCTAAGGGAACAGGGGTGTAATGAAAAGAAATGGCAAAGTAAAGCACTAGGACTTCCTGGATTTTGTGTGCCAGGAGGCATTATTTACTGACACCCCTCAGTTTTTGGCTGTTTGTCTACATTTATCCCTGGTTTAATGTCATTCTAATGCAGGGGAGTTGTAATAGCATCATAAGGCAGGAGAGATACCTGCTTTCTGCCAGCTGGGCTGGTTCAGAGGATGCATTTAAGAACTCACTGGTAACTAATAGAGAATTGGATTCCCACTGGGTGACCTGCTCAGAAATCATAAGCATGCCCCACACACGTGCTGCCTAAGCACGCTGAGCCCTCGGCACTGCATGAGGTAGGTAAATCCCAGTGCTCCTCACTTTCTAGATGGAGGAGCTGAGGCACTGAGAGGTTAAATGTCATGTGCCAATGTAATGCCAGAAGACTGGCAAAACAAGGGGGCACAGGAACCAAGTTTCTCACTCCCTGGACTCTCTGGTGACTTCATGGTGTAGTTCTGCTTCCTTTCCCCAGCAAAGGTCCCTTTGCTGCACTGTCTTGCTGCCAGCTGGGACATTGGCTCCTGTTTCACACTCAAAACTGCTCATGCTGAAGAATGTGCTGTGATGCCTTGGCTTCAGCATCTCAAAAAATGAATGGTCTATTTCTTTAATATCTTTTGTGTCTTTCTTGTAGTGATCTCCACCTGTCAATGTGAGAAGGATCCACGTTTCAGCTGCAGGAGCAATGAGTGGTAAATGCACTGAGCTGGTGGCGGCTCAGGAGACAAGAGACAGGCTGGGCAATTCTGCCCCTCAGACACTGTCCTTCCTCTTCTTGTCAGCAATTTCAGGGCTGTGTTTTCTTACTTTCATGACCAGTCTGAACTCCGTTCATGCCAGTTATTAACATGGTTGATTAAAGGGGAGCATAGTTGTTAATTTTAGCTTCTCTCATCAATTTTGTTTCCACTAAATTGGTGCCATCATCAGCTTGACTTAGGCAGTAATATCTGAGGCATAAGGGAAAACCTGGGTATTGTTGACAGGCAAGAATTGACATTTCTCTGCCACCTTCTACATCCCTGAGGTTTAGGACTTCCTGCTATGGTAAGAAAAAAATTTCATGTGCCAACAAATACTTACAATTACATCAGTATTTTTTTTGCTTTTTTTTCCATTCTAACCTCCGTTCTGGCTCTTCACATTTCAAGCTCTGCCCCCACTTGCTAAACAAGTGTTTTTATGTACACAATCTCCACGACAGCCAAAAAGTCATGGTGTTTTCTTAAAACAAGGAGCGCACAAACCTGAGCATCGCTGTCTTGTTGCTGTTGTGTTTCTACATTTGGGTTTTGCTGTCAGTATTGTTAGCAAAGGGAAGTGAGATACCATGGGATAGGAAAAGAACTGCCAAGCACATAAGCTTGTTACAATGCTGTGCAGCAGCTTCAAAGGACTTACACAGACCTCAGACCCACAATACTACTCTTGGCCATTTAATCTCTGACATGCCTCTGTTTCTGCAGAGAGGTTCTGGCAGACATGTATCCCTTTTGATCCCAAATGCCTGAACAAAAGGGCATTGTGTTGATTGGGAGAGTCACATTGGGATGTACAGTTTGTCTGTGGGCTGCACTTTGTAATCTGGAAAAAAGCCCTGCCGACTCAAACGTACCACCTGTGCTCTGTAACCAGCCCAGCTGATCCTGGCCAGTCAGCTGTCCTAATGGTATTGATGAAGGTCCTATCCCGAGAGAAAGCAGAATCTGTACCCTTAAAGGTGCTCTCCAGAACATAGTGGCAAAACATTACATTTATATGCCAAAGAAAAAACAAAAGAATTTGCTCAAAAGCATAGATTTTATAAAGGGAAGTTCTCATTCAGTTTCCTTACAGGAGATGCACTGTCCAGACTTCTCCATGCAAGTTGCATTTATTTAATTCCTCACAGCTCACATGAGCACTGTCTTTGGTTGTCCATTGCACAGCAGGCACCACCAGCGTGGCCAGCCCCAAACGAGCATCCAGCACATTTGGTGTATGGTGGACACGAATTTTCAAGTATGAGAAATAGCATGTGTCAAAAAGCAAACGGGAGCAGGGGTGTGGGCTGGAAATCAACCAGCACAGCAAGTTCCTCCATGAGGCCTGTGCATGGAACTGCCTCCTGGAGCATGTGTCCTCCCCTTTACCCTTTGAAGAAGCAATAAAATAATCAGGTTTCTGGTTTTGTGTCCAGATTAGACAAAAAAAGTACCAACAAAAGAGTGTTTTGTAGACATCTGACTCAGTCACTGCTGTGCCAGCTTGCTTAGCTGAAGACAGACCAATATATCAAATTAAAAACTATGTAGGTGCCTGGGAATATTATTCTTGAATATTTATCAATTGCATGAGTGTTCTGGATGATGCGCAAGCCCACATGGCCCCTCAGGCCTCTCTTCCTTGATGAATTAGATTCATTGCTCATAGCTAAATGCACAACCACCTTTTCTGGTTTTTCTTCTTCTGGTACCATCTGGTTTCTTGTATATCCTGCCAGGCTGTTGGCATCAGATTCACTGTAGTTTCCATCCAGCATCATAGTTTTCGAGTGAGGCATTCCACATGAACATGAAAACTAGAAACATAAACAAGAAATACAGCTGAATATTGGAAAAACACGTAAACAACAGAAATTATGCCTTTCTATTAACAAACAGCTTGTTAACAGTTGAGTTTGAAATTTTGATTGAGATATTTTCTCTTTGAACAAAAAAGTCCCTTTTATTTTTTGCTTGTTTTCAAAAGGAAGAAACAGGGTTTATCTCCACTGCTTGGACAAGCAGCTTCAGAAAAGATTAGAACAATGCTTTAGCAGACATATACTCTAAGCAAAAGGTTTTCTTAGCTAGCTGTTGTTCAGGCTTACTATCTTGAGATTCCTTATTTTTCATTCTTTGTTTTTATAAATATTCATGGACAAGATGCAGTTTAATCTCTGGAAATGGTTTATCCAGTACATGTTATGGGAAGAAAAGGGCCAGGTTCTGGTTTCACAGATACACATGTTTTCTTCATAAATCTGATTTTAAACCAAGCAGAGGACCAGCTAAAAGCATAATGTAAAATCTCAGCTCTGCTGGAGCTAACATCAAAACTTGCATTGGCTTCAGCAGCACTAGCATACATCCCATGCATCTGAAAAATCCAATGTATACAGATAGAATTCTGAATAGGAAATGCAGTCTTCTACCATTGAAACCCCTCAGTTTTCCTGTCCCAGCAATATTGATTATGTATTTGCATGCCTCTGTTTTTAGGTAGTCCCAACAGGGCATCACAGCAAGCACTGAAAAATTCCCAGGTATGGGCTGGGAATAAGCATAGGGCCACAAACCTTTTGCCAGAGGCATTTCACAGCAGCTCCTGTGACCTTGATGAAGAGAAGGTTTAGTTTTAGACACTGCATGCCTTTGTCCCTGGCACACTTAATTTCTTAATGTAGTCATAACACAGAGCTTTTCTCTGGGCAGCCTTGCATGTTCGTGCTGGACTTTTTGGGTCTTTCATAGGGGAGCAGTACTGGCTGACAAGATCTACATTTACTGTGAGAAATGTCTCTTCTGCTTCTTCAAGAACTTCCCTTCCTCCTCAAATAATGCTGTTTATTATCTCTGTTCCCATTTCCCTACTGAGGAATAATATTGTCACATGCTGAAGACTGGGTACAGTATTTTCCCTTTTGTAGTAAAAAGGCATTTGCTGAACATAGAATTCAATGTACAAAACTCAATAAAGGGCAGATTTTTGATATAAATAACAAGCTACACCACCACTGGATGTGGGAAAACATTCTAGAAAACTTAGCAGAAAATTAACAAACCCTCCCATTTCTTTCCTCTAGTACAGTTAAAAACAAAGGAGAAGAGTTTTCATCTTTTCAAAAAAACTGTACATGTTTATTCTAGGCAAGTCAAACCTAGCAAGGATGTTTCTTGTTATTTCCCATGACCTGTCAAGACACCACATTCTTTGGACATGTGAAGCCTGAGCAGGGCTGGCTAAAATGCCACAGACCACTGCTCACATGCTGCAAGTCAGGCACACCAGAGTTGTTGTGCTTGCACAGAGCAGCTCTGCCTTGTGTTGCAGAGAATTGCTGGGCCCCAGGTGGGGACTAGGAGGGGCATAGATAAATTAAGATACTCAGGACCTGCTCAAAGAGCTTTCCAGAATCATAATGCTGTTGAGAAGGCCCCGTGAAGAGAGGTAAAATTTCATCACAGAAGTTTGGTAAATTTATCCAGTTGTTTTTAAAATTATATCTAATTACATTCTTTTACTGTATGTAAACTGGAAAAGGTGCTGGGATGTTATGTGGCTTGTGCTGCTCTTCAAGGAAGTCATAGGAAGAGGAAGGGAAGAGAAGGACATGCAGAACCAAAAGAGTAGTTCAGAGAGGGAAATAGCCTGCTTAAATTGTATGAAAGATGATGTCTGCATTGGCATTTCCAAGCTTACACAAATTTCTCCAGGAGACAAAGACAGTAGGTTGCCAATATTACCAGTAGACTAATGTGGTGAGTTTCCAATGGGAAGAAAGAAACTGTAAAATATGACAATGTCCTGGGTGTATAGGGACTGAAAAAAGTTTGGTCCCGAGCCTTAGTGTTCAAAAGGTGATGGTGCTTTGTGTAATCACAAAGAAGAAGGGCTCACAGGTCTGTAAGATACTTCAGGCTGGAAAGGACTTCAGGGGATCTCTAGACCTATGTCCTGCTCACAGCAGGGCCAAGCTGCTCAGGACTGTATGTGGTCAGGTCTTAAAACACTCCTGGGATGCAGGATAAGACCTTTCACAGCACATTAAAAAGTACAGGCATAAACTTGGCTGAGCATTGTTTGCACTTGGTAAATGGGCAACACCTCTGCTATTACATCCATTAAATCCAGTTTCCAGAGCAAAGCTGCCTATAGAGGGAGGAAATTAATCTGCTCCAAATAACACCTTTAGCTCACTAAACAGGAATTGTGGCAGCTGCAGTGAAGGTTTTATACTTTCCTCTCTTGCCCTTCCCTTGCACTTCCAGGTTGGACTCTTTCCCTGTTCAGATCACACTCTCTTCTCTGACATTTCTATGAAGATCCATAAGATCAAATCCTGTTTTTCTGTGTTAGCAATTCAGCCTGAGGTGGAGCAGTCTAAACAGACCCAATTACACACATGGTTGTCAGTGTTTTCCCATTAACAGACAGTCAATATAAAGACCAGATCACCTGTTAGGAAAAAAAAAGGAATAAATGGATACAAAAGTTTTCCTCACCCTCTCGCGCAGTTTCCTCTCCTTCCGCTCCTGCACCGTAGTCAGGTAATTCACGGCCGCGTATTCCAACACCGAGAGGAACACAAACACAAAACTGACCCACAGGTAAATGTCCACTGCTTTGATGTAGGAAACACGAGGCATGGAGGCGTTCACCCCAGTGATGATCGTGGACATGGTCAGCACGGTGGTTATCCCTGAAAAGAACCAAGAGAAAGAAATGTTATTTGACTGATACAATCCATAAGATTTTTTTGTCTCTAGAACAACAGAAATTATGGTCTACATGATGCTCTAAAAGACGTTCAATATGAAATAAATGTGTGTTAAGTATCTGTTCTGCCAGTGCAGAACTGTTCCCCTGCCTACATTTTTGTGCTCATGATGGGTTGAGTTTGGAGGAGCAATGGAGCAGTCAACATTTTGCATTTAACAAACAGCATTTAACTCCCTCCTTAACCTGCAGGGTTTAAACACAGTGCTGTTAAAACACATTTTTAACACACCTAATCCCAAGGTCAGGTCTGCTAAAACCAGTGGAGACAAGGACTCCTGTTTCCTAGCTGTACCAATCTGTTACAGCTTCATTTTTAAGACCCCAGCACTTTCTGTCCTGAGCTACAGATAAGTGAGGAAGACTGCTTAGTGATGAAGGACTTAAGACAAAGTGAAGTTAAACGTTATATTAATCATCAGATAAAATCACAATTTTCTTGCACAGTATCTTTAACCATCAAAATGAACTGTTCCCTTTCCTGCCAAAACTTTCACGTTCAAAGCTTTTCACACAGCCATGGCTTGTCGCAGTTGTTCTCACCCAAAGAGACTCTGGCAGGAACTGCTCGTCGGTCGATCCAGAAGGACACCCAGGACAACATGACCATGAGAGTGGCAGGGAAGTAGGTTTGGAGCAGGAAGAAGAAGATGTGTCGGCGTAAAGTGAAATTTATATAGAGGCGATTGTACCAACCTTTGAGAGAGGAGGAAAGCCAGAATCAGAGAGAACAGCCTGGACAGTAGGCACAGAGACAAGATCTTTCTTTTGTTCTTTTATTTCTAAGACTAGTAAAACAAGAAACTGAGCTTTCAAACAGAATGTGGAGACTACAGTTATATAATCCCACGAGCCCTCTCACAAGCAGTTAATACAGCATTAGGTTTGGCAATAGTATGAAATTGGAAAAGGTCAATACCCGTGCTACTGTAGAAAGCCAGTCTTGATGTGGTGTGGAATTTTTGTATCAAAAACTGAGACAAAGAAATTTTTTCATCAGTTTTCAGTGATTCATTCCCATTTTTCCAATACAGCATCAGATCTTCATCAGTGTAAGCATCTTAGGAACAGAAGAAATACAATGTGATGTGACTTTATCTTAGAGGTTCAACAAAAGTTAATACATCCAGTCTTTGGCATGAACTAATGGCACAAATAAGTTTGCCAACAGCAAGGGAGTTCAAAAGATCTTGTCATATAATGTACCATGACAACAACAAAAATCCAAGTCATCCTGATTCAAGAAAACAAATCCTCTTTTTACTCCACATTGAAATAACAGCTAGAACAGCACTATTCTTAACATCACAGACCAAAAATAGATAATGGCTCAGGAAACAATCATGGGTAAAACACCTTAGTTTACAGGAAGGAGGAAGCATGGACACTTCAAACTATCTTAGAATGATAAAAGCAAAAAGGACAGGTGAGAAGCAAAAGCCCAGAAATATGTTAAAAGTGCAAAGAAAAACTTACGGAATTTGTACACTAAGTAACAGGAACGGGGAATGAGAAGAGGGTTATCAGGGACTGGAGCACATGGCTTCAGACAAGAGGCTGGTGGAGCAGGGCTTGTTCAGCTGGGAGGAGAGCAGTCTGTGGTGGGGTCCAGCTGCTGCCCCAGCATGGAGAAGGTGGCAGCTGCCTTTTCCCAGATGTTTTGACAAAACGGAGGACAAAAGGACAAGAGGCAAGGGATGCAAGCCTCAGCAAAGGATTGTTCCCAAGCAGGTAAAAGGAAAGGTTTTCAGGATCAGGGCTGTCATATATTTGAGCAAGTTGCGGAGGAAAGTTGTGGATACAGCCCCAAGCAACCCATCATAAAGAACTCCCTGCTCTCAGCAGAGTATTAGGGCATCTGACCTCAAGGTCAGTGAAATCCATCCTCTGATTCTGATTCTGGTTTTTTGCGAAGGAACATTCGGTTAAACTGGAAGGACCTCAAAACAACGAGATACTAGTGTTGCCATACAACGGAGAAAGTCTACAAAAACTCTTACTGTTCACATTACTTTCTCCACAGAACAACTCCTTCCCAAAGAAGCTGAGCCCAGATCACAGTGTTTGCAGGATCTGGTTTATGACACTGGATGTTTTCCTTGCAGATTCCTGTCTTGCAGCATAAGGGCTAGATACACAACACTCCTGAGTCTATAGAAAGACTCCAAGTAACTCTGATGAACTATTTTTTCAGGCTCTAGAACAGAAATGTGCACAGTGAAATGTTTGTGCAGCCAGCCATGGAGCACATCTAGCTAGAAACAGGGACACAACATACAGCTTTCCAGCTCCAGAGAACAGGTCTGAGAGTCCAGGGGGAAGCGGCTGAAGTCCATGTTGCACATTGCTGTCACTGTGACCCTAGAAATTGAAAATGAGAAAAGCTGGTTTCTATGAGGAGCAATCAAGAAAGAATGCTATTGCAGATAATTATTCCACAGTTTAAAGCAAGCAATCATGCACAATGTAAGCAAAAAATCCACAGGAAAATGCCTACCAATTCTCCAAGTTCAAGACAGAGGGATTATGCACAGAAACTCCAAAGAAAAATATAATTGCAACATCTATCAGGGAACTAAAGAGCTATCTTGGGCATTACTGTTGTACTAATGTCAGTACAGATATTACCACTATGTTTCATATCCAACTCTTTGCCTACAAGACTACAACATAAAGTAAATTCACCATTTACATTTGAAGATTCCTTTATGTGCAGTTTGATTAAGGTTTCCTGATTTTCCCTATTGCCCAGTTCCCTCCATAATCACCCCCAGAAAGACCCGAGCCTGAGGAATATGACCACCCTTATTGCAAGCCACAAAATTCCTCCAGTACATATATTATTAAGGCAAAAGCAGCTTCTTACAGCTCTCAATAAACCCTTTTAATCTGAGGGTTGTATTTCCGGGGCAGGGGCTGTAAAACGGGTGCAGCTGGTTTTCAGCAAGTGAGATTTGCTTCTGTTAAGTTTTTGCCTTAGCTAAAGAGCTGCAGCAATCCCAGCTCCAGTTTTTAAACCAGTCCAGTTGTGCACAACGTTATGTAAGAAATTTTCCAGTGGGTCAGTGAACTTTCTCTTGCAGACGGATTTGCAGCAGAGCTCCCGATTGAGGAGGGGCGACTCAGCTGTGACTCATCGTTTCGGAGGCCAGCTTACGTTGCCTGTGACCATTTCCTAGATTCTTGCAGATGTTGATGAAGAGCATTTCCTCTGTTCAAGGGATTGTGATCCAAATCCCACCCTGACCTACGCACTCATCACCCCTGAAAGGCACATGCTGTTAATTTGGACTATAAACTATAGCAAAATTTTGCCATATTTGCAAAATTTAAGGAATGCTTTTGGGGATACGCCCCGGAAGGCATCCTGCAAAAATGACCTCCCCTAACTGTGTATAGCATTTAAGAATTGTCTAACTTAGTCTCATTAAAATGTGTTATTTTCTTTCCTTGGCATCACCTGTGGCACAGCCTGTGGTCAACAACAATTTGTTAGTCAGGGACAGCACAGAAACTCAGCTCATCAATATGATATTCCTCAATTAGAGTGCAATGTCCACGTGGCTTTGAAGGCCCAAGGCACAAAACAGGAATGAAATGTTCCTCAGTCCAGTTTCAATCCCATGCAGACATCTCAAGATATCTGAGGGTATTTCCAGCACCACAGGACACTCATGTTTTTTCAGCTGGATATTGTTCCAAGTGCTCTAAAACACCACCAGGCCCAAATGCTACAGAGATTTTCTTTGTCCTTGGATTTTACGTATCAAATGATCAATTTGAGTCTTGCACAATCAGCTGTGGTTAACTCACAGACTTGTCTCTCATGGGTAACACTAAAAAGTCACATCCCCTCCTCAGCAGATCACAGAATCAAACTTTATAGTGAACCTTCCCTAGTTTTTGAAAATCATTTTACCATAGCTGAAGCAAATAAGTTCCAGAAAGATCCTAGAACAGAAATCCTTGGCTACAAAACATTCAAAGGTCACCATACACTTAGAGCATGTTTTCTGTCCTGGGGAAATATCCTTTTGTTTGGGCTCCTGAGCTTTTCTCCTCTGGCACTGTGCTTTTCTCTGCTTCTCTTTTTTCATTCTTCTGAAGGAAATGAAATCTGCTGGGATGCTGATGTGAGCAGCCATAAAGGTGGCCTGGCTAGAAGGGGAAACTACTGAGCAAAAAACCTGTCTGCTGAAAAATATGGACAGAGAAATGCCTGCCAGCCTGGGAACAAGACAAATCCTTGAGAAGCACAGCCAGCCTCTTCGACGTGCACATGCTCCTAAAAACTGGAGACATTCTGAAATACAATCAATAACTGCCAAAAAAGTGATTTTAAAGGCAAAAGGTAGGAAATGATCTTGAAAACAAAAAAGGGTCTGAGAGAACAGAAAACCTCACTATTTGCCGTCACAGGTGAAAAATAGAAATTACCAGCATCTATTCCCTGTTCAAAGTGGTGGCATTCTATACCCTCTTATGTCTCTGGATATAAGAAGGACATAATTTTTATCCAAAATGAAGCCTTCCTCTGAGAACTTCCCATGCTGCACATACTTCTCTGCTCCTTAGAAGGCTGAATTCAGTGCATGAACTTTCTACCATCTCTTGGACACCCACCAAGGACACCTGGCAGACTCCACACCCTATGACTCAGAGCATCTCTGCAATGAGATTCTGCTGTCTCACTGGTTCCCTCTGAGCCCACTTTGGAGGCTGTTTCAGTTTGCCCTTCCATCCTCTGGATGATTTGGATCCCTTGATGGTGTCATCACTACACACCCTCACAAGCAGCCTGTCCTCAGGGGACCTGAGGGTATATTGTGGATGAGTTTCTCCACCAGGGTTAAGTAACCTGTAACAGTATATAACCTGGTTACTTATTGGCTGTTGCCACATGATTGATGGGTGCTAAATCACTGATTGCTGATAGTAATTTGCAATAGTGTGATATGTATATATAGTCACTTTATTAATCATGGGTATAGTTGCCAGCGGTGATTTTGTGGTAGTTTCCTGGCTAGTGGTGATTTTTGTGGTATTTCTGATAATCTGTAATAAGGTAGAGAAGTTTAGAGGATTAAGCCTCCGTGTCCTTGTGTATTACAGAATCCTGCAAACCCACAGTCACGATCTGTGTACACCTGCAGGATGGGTAACTCTCCAGGTTGTGACAGACATCCCTCAGGATTCTTCTGGCCAAAAAATCTACTAGAAAACCAGGATGTCTTTAATACTGCCATTTCAGCTTCAATAAACTTAAATATTTACATCAACCGGAGAGCACCACAACTGAAAAAAAAAAATTCTAGACAAACAAGAAGGAAAATAGGATAATTATAGAGGTCACCATCTGGTATATCAGCAGCTTCCAGTTTAATCACACACTGACCCTGGGATGAACATTCCTGCTTGACTAAGCCCTCCACCGACTGCAAAGAGTTGGGGGTTTGCTTCCCCTGGGAGGAGATTATCCTGTTACTGCCCACAGCATGGTTTCTCAGAGTTTCCTGCAAAGCATTTTCTACTGGCCATTGAGGAAACAGAGCTCTGCATCAGCAGCGGGGGTAGCAGGATTGGCAGTAGCAATCCTGACCATCACAGAAGCCAAGCCTAGAGCAAAACTGGCCAGCAAAGGCCCAGGGGATGCTCAGGGGCAGCAGGGCTGCCCCCTCACCTCATGCTGTAGAGGACGTGCCCATCAGGGAACACTCGCAGCATGATGTTGTCCGTGGTGGTGTCATGGATGAAGGACCTCTTGGAATGCACGAAGAAGACATCAGGGACCCAGATCTTCTTCACCAGCCTGCCATCAAAGGTCATGCTCTTGTTATTGGTGCTGTAAAATGAGAGACGCTCATCCTTCCAGTAGTGCCTTAAGTACAAGGTCATAGTGAAATCCTTCAAAAAAGGGAAGAGAACCAAAAAAAAAAAAAAAACAAAATAAGAGAGAGGTCTGTCAGTGATGAACTCTACAACTAGAACACACCAGAAAGAAAACTCACTCCCAGCAGATAGATGAAATCTCTCCACTCTCAGCTCCTGATTCTTTCCTAGGCCAATGCTCTCTGTGAATAGATTTTCCTGACAAAATAATTTCAGCCAAAACAAAGCATAAGCAGCTAATGAATTTATTACAGTACCCAGTAATGTTCAGTCCCAAATGGGATATAAATATGCCCCAGGAGAAGCAACGCCCTGCAGAAATGATTCTTCAGTTCTGGCAAAATTATCTTACAGGACTATGGTAGTAAAAACATGAGGCAAAACTCAAAGCTATCTTAATGCTCAGGCTAAACACTAAACTATTTATCCCCAAAAGGACTAAATTGTTGCAAACAGCAACCAAGTGAGGGACCTGTGTTTCCTGCCATGTAAGTGTGTAAATGAAGTTCCCTTTTAGGCTTGTTGATGGGGCAGGAACTTCAGTCACATAAAGGAAAACATCTGTTTGTTGATCCCAACCTGGCAGCTGCTCCTTTTAGAGCTGAATCTACTCTCATGCTGAGAGATCAAATACACTTCTTTTCTTTATATTCCCAGTTAAGCAAGTGATTATGGGAGCTGCAGCTGCCAAGCCCAGGCAGACAGCAACACAAGCCAGGGTCTCTCCCTAACCATGTGGTTTGAGAAAGTGGATCTCAAACTACAACCAAACAGTTTGGTTTCAGTGACAATCAGTTACCCCAACTCTGCTTCAAAGGGCTGTTTCACAACTGCCTTGCATTGCCAGGTTTTTCATTAATTTGTCAAAGAGGGCTTTATTTAGTGCCAGTCCTCACCTTGCTGCCCTGCCCAGCACAGAGCTGGCCAGACACCTACCCCTCTGACCATGGCAGAGACTGGCCCAGGGGACACTTCTGCTCACCCACCTGCAGGTCCCCACCTTATCAGACTGGTTCCAGGCTCCCTCACTGCTCATCCCATGCTGCTAGCTCCTGTTCCCTACTGGACACCTTCCCCTTACATCTACAGTCCCAAAGGAACACTTTCAGCAACTACTGCCACTGACAGAGCTTCAGGTGCAACCTGGCCAGAAGAGTCAGCCTCAGGGGCCTGACATCAAGCTCATCAGTTTGACCAGAGCTGGGAAAAAGGAAACCAAGGAAGAGACACAATTTCTGCTTTCTTAGCAGTCAGGGAAAGTTATGGTAGAAGTCAAAAAAGGAGTAAAGAAGAGCCTGGCTATTCAAGGTTACCAGTTGCCTGGCCATGACATGAGATAGAGGGACACAGGCTCCAGGAGAGGAGGACCATTCTCATGGTTTAACCCCAGCCAGCAACTAGGTACACCACAGACACTTGCTCACTCCTTCCTCCCCCACCTCCAGCCAGTGGGATGGGGAGTAGACTCAGAAGAAGTTAGGTTGAGATAAAAAGAGTTTAATAACAGAAATGAAATAAATATTAACAAGAATAGTAATGAAAAGTAAGATAAAAAGAGAGAGAGGGGCAAAACTCCAGAAAACAAGTGATGCACAATACAGCTGCTGACAGATGTCCAGCCTGTCCCCCAGAAGTGATCAGCCCCTCCCAGCCAACTCCCCCCAGTTTATGCACTGGGCATGTCATTCTGTAGTGTGGAAAATCCCTTTGGCCAGTTCAGATCAGCTGTCCTGGCCATGCTCCCTCACAGCTTCTTGTGCCCCTCCTCACTGGCTGAGCACAGGGCACTGAAAAGTTCTTGCCTCAGGGTAAGCACTGCTGAGCCACAACCAAAGCACTGTGCTATCAGTATTATTCTCATACTAAATCCAAAACACAGCACTGCACCAGCTACTAAGAAGAAAATTAGCTCTATCCCAGCCAGAACCAGGGCAGCCAGGCAGCCTGAGGCTGCAGCTGCAAAATGCCTCTGGGCAGCTCCATATCAGAGCACAGGGGAACAAGAACCTTCCGCCAGGCACCCTCAGCAAGGCTTACAGCTGCTGGAGAGGAGAGGGAAGAGACTGTCTGAAGGCATAACACAGGAAGGAGCCCACTGCTTTCCAAGTCACCCCTTTCCCTGTCCTACCAGACGGGAGCTTTTCTTCTTTCACCTTTAGCTCTCCTCTCTCCAGTGGCCAACATGGTGCACCAAATTCCGCAAACACGGAGCCAAAGTGGCAGCTGACAACAGCTTCTAAGTATAAGGTCCAACTTAAGGAGTCTTTTTCATGGCATGATTCAAAAGAGGCAATCTGCTGACTGCTTGTTCCTTTCTGACCAGCACACACACTATTTACAAGCAAGAAAAAGAGTTTTTTTCAGCACTCACAAATAGGAAAGTCCCTTGGAAAACAAGGTTTCACAACAAACTGGCAGAACAATAGTACCTGCCAGAGGCACAGCCAAAGAGTCTATGCAAGTACCTTGACTTTGGCAGCACATTTCCTGTTTGTTCCATGCTCCAGGCAGCCTCAAGAGCATGCCCTGCCACTGCACATAGCACAGCCCATCCATGTGAACCAGACAGGCACCAGTTTTAAACCCATATGCTTCAAATAGCCCCTGGCTGCTCTCATTGGCATGCACACTCTTGCAGATACAATGGGTTGCAGCTGCTGATGCTTTGGTCTGAGGCTTCTTTGGGGCACCAGGTGCCTGCTAAAGCAGTGATAAGTAAGGACTGTCCAGCCTGAGGGTACCTGATTTCCAGGGCCACTTTGGAGCAGTTTAAAACAAGCCCTGCGTGCAGCTCTGCCCTGCCTGCAATGGGAAGGCAAGGAGGGCACCCTGCTGCAGGCACAGCCAGCCCCGGTCCCCTGGCCAAGCAGGCAACTTACTGCCCACTCTCCTCCCTACAAACACCTATGCTGGGACAGTCTGCTGGAAAAACACACCAACATAACTCAGACTAACCTGGGAGAACATTCTTCCACCCCAAACACATGCCAGCAACTGCTATAGAAAGTTCTTGTCATGAGCTGGTGTCCTAGGTTACAAGAGATGTATTTAAGTATTCTATCACCACCAGCTGTGGGCCATTAGTTGTTATCACCTGCTAACGACCCATCCCTGATAACAGACAATGGGCCATCAAGAAACCACCACATGACTCATGGGCTTATCTCAGCCTATTGTGAGATGCTCCACCCAGGAGGGGGGAGCCGGGCATTCCCACCTGGATATAACTAGCCCTAGAACTGCCTGGCCTCGGCCCTGTCTGCTGGGTGACCAGAGGACAAGAGCCACGATGGACTTTCAGCTGGAGACCGGCCCTTCTATCGGATCATGGCTTCAACTGGATCACTTCATTTGGACTGCTGTCACCACCCTAATAGGGTATCAGGTTGTATCTGACTTTGTCTGTGCCTTTTCCTTACACTATTTCACTTATTTTTAATTTTTTCTATTAATTTTAATCCTGACTTGTGATCTCCCACTGGTTTGTTTTCAAACCTATACAGCTGGGAAAACAGGAACTATCAACAGCTAAGGGAGAGAAGTGACCTCAAAGACTTCTGACAGGCAAGATTTTTGTTGAATCCTGACAGAAAGCACTGTGAGTTATTTACTTGCACTAATTAGGCCTCTTTGCTGCTCTGACATTATCTTGATATACTAGAGCCCCAGTTCTCCTCCTGGCAGCCATTTCTTGCACTGACAGCTCCCTCCCACATACCTCACTGCATGCATACCCCCAAACCCTCTCTTTCAATAACCAGGCAGGCAAGCTCCCTGGTTTTAATCACAGAACACAGAATGGTTTGGGTTGGAAAGAACCTTTAGAGGTCATCTAAACCAATCCCCCCAAAATGGGATGAAGATGGAACTGTACCATAGTAAAAAACACTCAACCTAAAGCTCTTCCTTTGTCTTTATGTTTTGTCTAGACCACAAAACGTGCACAAGAACTGGGAGGAAAAGGCAGAAAGAGGAAGGAGCCAAGAAGCTTCCTCTTCTCCTCTATGTTCCCATTTCCACTTCTCTTTCAAGTGTTTTTATTCCATTTCATACAATTAAAAAAAATCACCATGAAACAACCCAAAACCAAACAGTAAAATGTGTGTGAGCATTCATGTGAATTGAATGGTTCCCTAGGAAAGAAAACTCCTGCAGCAAATGCAGCTTAAGTGAATTTTACCATATAGCTTCAAACCTTCATATGCAGCTGCTTATATTTTTAGTTGTGATAGATTTTTTTACAGCACTGATTATTCTCCCATTTAAGGTCCCTTTTCCCTTCATGCTTTTCATCTTTATCTGGAGATAGAGAGGTAAGACTTTGATCACCTGGTTTTATCAAGTCTTTGACTCTGAATATCAGCTTCTTTGAATTTCAGAGGTACTGCTTCTACTTTCATCTGACCAGTGATTACAAGCCCACAGATTTCAAGTCGGAAGGCCTTTTTATGACTAGAAGTAATTGAGGCTCAGAAGAAGATTACATACCATGTCAACCTCAGAAATGCTGTCCAAGCTTTCAACTTGCACATCCACCCCAACAGGAATCGCAGGGCCTGAAAGAGAATGAGATTTAGATATGTAAATAAATGTTCTCTCATATCATCTGCATTTAATTAGCCCTTCTAAGGTGACATGCAAACATTTCTGAGCTAATATTGTACATTTCTGTCAATGGCTCTTCATGAGGGGGCTGGGGAAAGAGTCAGAGAATAACCATGTAAGGGCTCTTTCAAAACATTGAATTATCTTGCCCTTGGCATATGCTGCAATGTTGACACTTTGCCAGTTAATCCAGAGCTTGGATGAAACATTTGCATAAGTTGTTAAAAACCGAGCCATCCCACCTTAAATTTTAGGCCTTTTAGACCTTAAATTTAGCCCCAAGGACAGGGGACTCAGATGAAGGAATGGCAAGCAATGAGCTCTTCCTTGGAGGTTTCTCATTTTTTACCAACATGACAAGCCCCATCAATCTCTCAAGAGCCCATCACCATTTTGATTCATATTACTCACTGATCATGTTACTAGTTTCCCACTGTAGTTTTAAAATCAGCAACCAGAGAGTTCACAACGAGTAAAGAAGCCGAAAACATCCCAAAATGAATGCCCACTCCTCTATTACCAGAAACCCTCTATCAAAACTTCACTGTAGACTGCTGCTCATTAATGACCAGGATCTGCTCAGACCACTCAGGATCCCCATATAGTGTGCTTTCCTGCAGCTTTTCCCAAATTCTGGTGGTAAGTGCCTCCAGAGACATGCACTGAGGAGCAGTGCAGGTGGGTTTGGTGCTGCCTGGTGCTCTCAGTGTGTGGCAGTGGGTCACTGATGCCCCTGCCCAGGGCGTGTCTCCAGCCTGGGCACTGTCAGTGAGTGTGAGCGTGCCAAAGGAAGCGGGAGATCTGAAGACACGTCTGGGACTTGACCAGCAGAAATTAATTTTCCAACGACCATTGTGGTCTCCATAAGATTTGCAAAGACTTTTAGCACCTGGATTTCAAACCTGATTAGCAGCCAGATAATATGTAAGATGCACCACAGTCCCTTTGTGGACTCAGACCCACATTTGCAGTGCCACAAACAGCAGGGCCTGCTGCATGCGTGAGTTTAGCTAGAATAGCATCTTCCTCGAGACCACATCGAAGCTCTGAATGCACCAAAAGCCTAACCAGAGAGCAGAAATGTTGCTGAAACGTTGCTTTTGCAAGCCGCTATCCATCCTGCCCCTGTACCTGCAGCAGCACGTACAGACTCCCACACATCTTCAGGGCTGCTGAACACAGCCTTATGTTTGCCTCTGCTGGAGGAGAAAGAAACACCAACTCATCCTCAGAAGGGGCAGGCTAATCCCCATGCCCATGAGACAGGCTGTGACCGGCCCCCTGGCAGGTTTGCCGGGGCTTTGATAAGCCAGCCTCCCCTAGTGACAGCAGAGCACGCTGATGGTGACGCTGTGCCCTTCCCACACTCACTGCTCCAGCCTGCTGTGCCCACAGGGTCTGGCAGCAGCTGTGCTGGGAACAGGCACCTCGAAGCAAGCCCTGTGGAGCAGGGACAGGCTCCTCAGAAACACCAATTCCAGGTTAAGTGATTGTTGCCCCCAGCAGCAAAGCTCAAACAGGGCTAACCCAGCACTTTGAGAGGACTCCCAGGTGCTTACAAACACCGACATGTCACAGTCAGACACACAGCTGTGTGCTGCATACTTTAAAAAAATTGCAAGCAAACAATTGTAACCGAGAGAAAGAATTTTTCTATGACATTTCTCCTGCTCAGTAAAACATGCTTTGCTTTGCTGGGATGGCTTTTCTTAAAACAAGGTAGCAAAAAGCACTGTATCTGAGGTGACAAGAAACATTTTGATGTGCGGTAGGATCAACAAACAGCACAAGCCTGCTGATGGCAGTGCCCTGTTGGTAGCCAATGAGCCTTGTTTTGCTCAGATACCTTGTGAAGTCATACAGGGTGGTCAAGAAGAGCTTGGGCAATGATTCCAATACTTATCTGTTTCCTTAATGCCTTAAGGTACCCAGAAGCCCTTCAGTGTGGTCATGGCTGTGACACTTGTGATAAATAGAAGCTGGAATATTGGCTTTCTGCAAATGTTAAGGAATGTTAAAAGTAGTGGCTTTGTCACAAATAAATGTTATATATATATTTGCTTTTATTTCAAAAATAGATGCTACTTAAGGTAGTTTGGTTGTGAAGATGGAGTTTTTAATACTTTCTTATTCAACTAGAAACTTAGAAATAGCTATGCTTATGAACTATTTGCTGGGACAAGCATATAAGATAATATTCATCGCCAAGAGACCTATCTCCACAGCGATTGCTGATTTTGGGAAGAGGGGAACTGCTCCTGGAAAGGGTGTTGAATATGTATAATCGTTTATGAATATGAAATAAGTCGATGTGTATGTAAAGGGAGTCCCCAGGACAGCAGGTGTGCTCTTGGCCGAGCACCAAATCACCCAGCGCTGTGACTTTTTGCTTTATTATCTCTGTCCCTTATTGTCCTTTATTAAATTTTCAATCCTAACAGGAGAGTGAACCTCGTTTTTCACACACTGAACTGGGGCCTGTGCTACGGCGGGGCTTGATGCTCGGAGAAGTCTCTTCAGAAAGGCTCCAGCACAATCCACCCCAGGGCAGCACCGGCACCAGAGAAAGCTGTGTGACCAGCTCTACCACGGCCACATCCAGCTGGGGACACGGCCGCCGTGCCCCCCGCAGCCAGGGCGCGGCAGGCAGGGTGCCGGTGGAGGAGAACGGAGCTCTGTGCCAGGCTGGCCTCTCGCTGCAGCCGGGCTGTGCCGGGCTGTGCCGGGCTGTGCCGGGCTGGCCTCTCGCTGCAGCCGGGCTGTGCCGGGCTGTGCCGGGCTGGCCTCTCGCTGCAGCCGGGCTGTGCCGGGCTGTGCCGGGCTGGCCTCTCGCTGCAGCCGGGCTGTGCCGGGCTGTGCCGGGCTGTGCCGGGCAGGACGGCAGCCCAGCTCCCCGGGGTGCCTCCCCCGCCTGTCCCCGCTGCGAGCCGGGGGCTCCGTGCCTAACGCAGGCTGGGCCCCCCTCCTCGGCTATACAGACTGTGAGAGACACTCTCTGCCTCCGGATCTTTAATTTAGCCTGGATTCAGGAAATCAACACCCACCCACAGTCTATTTACTGCTGCGATTTCTATGCTGCTCTGAACACTAAGCACAGATTAAAAAAACCCAAAGAAACAACAACAAACAACTAAAAACCGAACCCATAAACATGAGAACACTGCCAAGCTGGTATCTGTCCCACCCTCCTATTCCTTCCCTATCTGCTCTTGAAGACAAAATATTATGTCCACGTTCTTTTCTTTGTTCATGTTCCTGCATCAAACACTCAATAACCAGAAGTTATCTCATTGCAAGGACAAAGCCTAAGGTTCAGTTTGGGGCTGACATGAAGCTTTATTAAACCCAAAATAAAGAGTGTTCTGCATTAAGCTGGATGGTCTGGAAAGCCCTTGAGAGAAGAGGTCCAAGGCTGGATTAGGTGTTTTTTCTGCAATTAATCACAAATTTGGGGGATGATAAACCAGTGATGGTAATAGAGAGAGGGAGAAATTACTTGAACACTGGACTCAAATGTTTAGTACTTAATACAGAAATGTAAAGATGAGACTGTAAAACCAATTTATCAGCAGAAATATTTACTCTGTCTTTTTCTGAGCAAACTCCTCCTACAATCAGCTGAAGTAATCACTACTTTTTCCTTCTCCCTGCTCCTCTTTCATCACCTGTCAATGAGAGAGCACACAAATAAGAACCAGGATATGGTGAGACATCAAGACCCTTTGGAGGAGATTTAGGCAAGAAGCTGGACTGAGCAGGGAAGGGTAAGTGAAGGGCCAGTGGGGACAGCCTGTGAGGTAGTGAGAGGAATCAAATGATCACCAAGTGCTGCTCTCAGCAATGAGCATAACTGATAATGATAATTGCAGATTCACTTGGCCCATCACTCTACAGAGCTTCAAGCAAGATGCGGTTTTGCAGAGGCACTGGATGCAAGCAACACTGAAAGTGCACACAGCTTCTGAAGCAAAACAGAAGCCCTCTCTAGAAATGACCTCTTTAAACCACAGGAACAAACCCTGGGTATCCTTGAAGGTCCTGTTGGCTACAGCACATACCACTGAATTAAATGGCTGTTGATCACTCAGAGGGAAATGTCAGGAGATCTTTGGCCTCACTAACCCATGGAGTCAATTAGGAACTGCCAGCTTTTTAATGCTGTCCCTCTGGCAACTGAACTCTTGAACCACAGAGGCTCTGGGTGTTTTGCCAAAATCCTCATCAAATGCCACTAGGCATCAGCAAAAAAATCCCCAAAAAACCTCTGTATTGAGAGGGAGCACAGTATGACAAGGGTGTGAATGTGAAGGAACAAGAACAGCTGGGATGGTATATGACAAACTGAACTGGTAGACAGAACAATTAACTTAGATTACAGCACTAGATGCAAAAAAGCCCTCAGCAACCAGCCTTTCTTTGTCATAAGCAATAGTTTATCAATATTCACTTTTTCTTCGGAAAGAGGAACTATAGAAGGAACATCCTAGAGAATTTAAGCAACAAGAGTCTTGAACACTTTAACACTGGAGACATCTCAAAGCTCAGGCTCCTCTCTAAGATGTTCACTGCTGGACAGGCAGTTAAATGGATCCATGTGAAAGCTGGGGGTATGGCTGTCAAAAGGAAGCAGTGCTGCTTTGCTCAAAGAATGCAGTCCAGCAGTTTTTCAGATCACAGTTTAGAGTCTCTGAAAAGTATCAGCCAAATTAATGGAATTATCCGAATTAAACAAGTATTTTCAGTTCAAAGTCTAGAGATAACTTGTATAGCCTTCAACTGAAGTATTTCTTCCAGAAACAGCAAACATGTCAACATCCTTTATCCCCATCACTGTCCACAGCAATATCTTTCAGAACACAAATCCTAATTCAACAGGACTGATAAAACCAGAAAAAAAACCCTGGACTCTTAAAACTTCATAGAAGTCATAGGCTTCTATTTACAACACAGAAATGAAGCCACAAGTAAACAATTCCCCTTGCATCTCAGACACAACACAGTGGCAACTTCCAAGCAAACTTGACACTTGCACTGTCATTAGCAAATTTGACAATTTAAAAATTGGAAATGGAAAATAGAAGATTTTCTTTTTGATGGAGATACTTATATTTGTGTTTTGAGGGATGATTTAAGGGACCTGAAGCACAAACTGAGGCTGATGGGAGGGAGAGCACTGCTTTCTGTCTTTTATTGGTCAGTATCTATTAGCCCCACAATTTCTGCATGGGATTTACATGCAACATGATGGAGCAGCCTTGCACCTTCTCTCCATAAAGGTACTGCCTTCTGAAACTGGATCAGCCACATCTTATTTCTGTTAATTCCTTCATGTCAGTGTTCTAGCCTCAGCTCAAACTTTGATGTTGAAAAGACACTCAGGAACCAGCCTGTCAAGGTGCTTGTGACTTCATATCATTATTCCTTTGCCCAGCTCACAAGCTGACAATCAGTGGCTCTCTTATTTCCCTTATTTCCCCTGCAGCAAACTGCTCTGTCTCAAGAACTGCTGTTCAGTGAAAGCCATTACCCATTCAGCCTGAGTGCTGCACATAGAAATAAATGATGGTGCTCAGAATACCCTTAGAGAAGACCCACCTTGCATCTGCATTCAGTGATTGTACAAGGAGAGGAGATGCACCCAAAAAGTCTCCATTTTGGGCAGGTTCTGACATGAAGAAGACTTTGTGGCTTGTTTCATATTTCAAAAACTGCCCCAGATAGAAGGGGATGTCTGGCCTGGGGCCAACCTCTCCAGGGAACCCAGGAGGTTTCCACAAATCCTCTGCAGGAATGACTTCAGAGAAAGCCCAGCATTAAAGCCTGTTACATCCCAGTGTGTGTCCACACCTAAAAACACCCACCAGTGAGCAGCATGAAAGCTTCAAAGGGTGAGTCAGTTCTTAGTCAGAAATGGGCACAAACATGGTTTTTATTTCTGAACAGTGGAGCAGGCTTTGGAAGATAGGGAAGAGTGTGCCTTGAAGATGCCTGGAGTCAGTTTTCCACTCCAGCTCTGAGAATAAAGCTTTGTGACATCTCTTTAATTTTTCTCTTTGGCAGTGCTTTCAAAGGCTCGTAGTTTCTCTCTGAGACAGTGTCTCTGTCCACTCATCTATCTTTGAAGGAGGGAGGCAGATGAAGGCCCTGAGATAAAAATGGGAAACAAGCAGGTTTGAGATCTCCTTACTGACAGGTATCTCCTGCACACCCAGAGAGACTGCAAACGTCCATAAGAGATCCCACATCTGCAAGAAGCAGAACAGCTTTCAGTGTATCTTCATGTATGTGTGTGTGTGTGTTTCCTTTTTAAGGAATGTATATCTGGCTGGGACCTCTCAGGTGTGGGCAGCTGCCAGGCAGCCAGCACCAGGACCTGCTCATCACCTGCCTCCTGCCTGCAGAGCTTTGTCCCTCTGCATCTCACAAACAGCTGTTCATCAGCAGAGAAACAAGTTCTGTTCCAGTCCTTGGTACTAACCCTCAGTGAACCACTAGTGCTTCATTCACCCCACTGCTCATCCATCCTGGCAAATGCACTGCCCAGAAAGGGCAGTGAGGACCAGCTGACGTTAGGCTACTAGGCTATGAGCAAATATAATAAAAGTAAAGCATTAGGCTGGCCCTCAATAAAGAAGATACAGCTATTTTAAGTATCAACTAAAGCTGCTTATTGACAGGCTCCCTGTAAAATATGAGATGTCATAAATGAAATGCTTAAAATGGGTGTTTAAGGAAGGCAGCAAAACAAACGTTTACATAATCTTTAAATATTAATAATAGTAAATAATACCTGAACATCTGCTACCTAGAACAAGGTCACTGACATGGAGATAACTCCCTAAGGGTCAAAAACCCTGCTGCCTCTTTTAGCTTATGGAGGCTCTTTGACCATCAGCAAAGCAAAAGAACTTTGTCATTGCCTCTGTACCCAGTTGCCTGTCTCTAATGGGCTGAGGGCAGGCAAGACAACCCTGCTTATTGGGCTGTTTATAACACAGCTTACACAACATTTGTTTGCTCGCTTGCTCTTTACAAAAAATATTTTTTCTTGAAAAACCCTTCCATTTCTCTAATATTGGTTGGGTTTTTTTTTTTTTTTCATTTCACCTTGCATAACCCCAGCCTTCTCCCCAGTGGTCACAGCTGTGTTGGGCTGGCAGTTTGCTGACTGTTGTCTGCAGACCAGCAAGAGTCACCGTGGCCACCCCTGTCCCCTTTTTAGCTTAAGGTGAAGCTGCAGGCTGGCCCACCAAGCTTGGGAACCACCATCATCATCACAGTACTGGGTTTCTTTGAGTCTTAATGCCACTCACAATTTACTTCTGGTATTATCTAAATTTTCCAGAACGGAGGTGCCTTTCCCACCTGCAAGGTAACATCACAGGCCCACTGCAATGGCACAGAGCTGGAATCACTGTTAGACCAGAGAGGGTCTTAGGGCAGCGACCAGTCACAGTCACGTGTATCCCACAGGCTCCTCTTCTCCACTTCCACAGTACAAAAGCCTTTTTATCCTGCACAGGTCAGACCACATCAGTTTGACTGACATTGCCACAGCAAACAGCTGGAAGGACTTGTGGTTCACAGCAAATCACTGTGACTGCCTGACGAAAAACATTACAGACAGAAATATGAGGATCACCTCTTACCAGACTTTTGTTTCCTTGCCTTTATGTTTTTATACATCAGGCTTATCATTTGTCACTAAAACCACACCGTGCAGCTGAGCAAGAACCTGTAGCACTCACTACGTCCCTGCATCTGAGTCAGGCCTTCCAAGGCTGGAGCCTCAACAAAGCTGTTTCCATGCTTTGCTCCTTATAATGTGCAATTTCAGTACAACTTTGCTAAGACCACACCTTCGTCCCAAGAATCTCTACAAGTTAAGGAGGTTTTAATCAAAAATTAAAAAAAAAAAAAAAAAGTTTTTCCTTTCTAAAAAAAGGAACCTTCTCAGAAAATGTTCTTAGGTTATTTCTCAATTTTATAAATGTTTTTCCAAATTTTTGCTCCAGAAGAATCTTGATGCCGTGATGGGAGGTAGCATGGGAAAACAAGGCATAAGAGAGATTAAAATGCAGTTCCATTACACTAGAGGAGTGACTGTGTAATTCAGTGTGTCTGTTCAGTGTGACCTGTGCTCAAATGTGTTCTTCAAGGACGCTGTGACATGGATGAAAATAGTTAAATTCAGATCTGTTTCCAGAAATACAGTGCAGTGGTGACACTGGGTATCAAACCATCAGCACAACAGAACAAACCCCCACAGCTTCCCCCCAAAACAGATGCCCTGACATACATCCACTTAGGGGGGAAAAAATTTAAAAAATCACTGTGGCCCCTCAACTGTCTTCGACCAAGTCCAGGTAAGGAGTCCAAATATCCTCCCAGAAAAGCCCTATCATCCCACCCATCAGAGCAGCTGGTCTTTTGTCCAGAGGGCAGATCAGCTGCAGAGGCTGAGCCTCATCCCTGAGCCTCAGCTGTACCCAGGGCTTGCTGTGCTCCCACTGGCCCCAGGGAGATCTGCCCATGCTCCACCCAGAGGGCAGTTTAAGGCGAACTCTTCAACCCTACAAGTAGCAGATCAAGTTTATCACTGATTAGCAAAAACTTAACCTCTAAAGGTCAGGCTGGATTACAGCTTGCTAGTAAATAACATTGTGGGGGCTGGAAACACTGGTGATGACAGGTTTTGAACTCTGGAGTTTGAAAATATATATTTAAATTGTGAACAGGGGTCAGCACTGTGCTCTCAGAACGGCACATCTGCCCTGAGGGGCAAGAAACATCTTTTCAGCCATGCCAGGAAAGGGCAGGTCTGAAAAGCTCTGGTCTACAGACCAGGTGCAAAGGGCACAACACTCGTGTGTCCCACTGGGCAGGGAGAGGTAGCACCTCACCCTAAATGGCCAGTTGTCAAAGGATACAGCATTAGTCATTTAAGGAAAACTGCAGCAAACTCTGTCCTTAGCTCTGGAAGGGCTTTGTTATTGCTCTAATCAGAAGAGGGATTGTCATGCTGGTGTTCCTGCAGCTTTTGTTCAGGTAGCCTCTTCTCTCTGCAGCAGTCAACCTAGAAAGGTCAGGCCAGCACATTCCTGTAACTGGGTGTGACCAAAGGCAGAAGTGAAGGTGGCACAAGTCTCCCCTCCCACTCTTTTATTCACTTACGAGCATTTGAGACAAAATTTTTTTCTGGACAAAAGTATTCCATTTTCTCCTAGCAATGATGGGCTGTGATTCACCCAATGAGTTCTCTACTCTGCAATTTAATCCCATCAGATGAAAAGCTCATTGCAACTTCACAACCACAAGTGAATATGAAAACCTGCAGCTTGTTCCTCTTCTCATTAGAGTGAAACACTTACTGGGAGGGTCCATCCGGAGCTTGAGAAATGCCAGCCAAAAACAGAGCCAACTGCAGTAACAAGAAGGAATGTAGGAACTCTACAGAGCACAGAGGGCAACGAGAATGAGCATGAGGCCTCTCTGAATTGTCACCGAGTCTTTTTCCCCTCACACTGATGCATCTGGACAGAGGTTTTTTTATTTGTTTTTAATTAGATTGTTATTAGGATAATTAGATTTTTCTTAATTAGGGTAGTGCAAAGTCAAGAGAACTGTTTTATTCTCACCTCCAAAGGCCGGCCTCATGGTGAAGTCATGTTCATCGATTTTGAGAAGCTGCTCTGTATTTCCTTTCCAGGCTTTGGTCAAGTCCTGATTCTTCTTGTAGATGTGGCTGCAAAAGACAGCAATAGCGTTTTTCTGATGCCTCTGTGCCCAAGTGCCACAAGTGCCAGCCTGATTTCAGAGCTCAAGGAGCAGCAGCTTTGCAGGCACCGTCCCAGGGACTGCGGGGAGACTGCCAGCACCAAAACACAGACACAGCGCTGCCTGTCCACAGCATTAATTCAGACCTTTGTGCCCCACAGGCAGCCCTGCTCCTCTGTCCCCTGCCAAGGACAGGGTGCGTCCTGTGCTCCAGCCACCACGGCTCCCAGGGAGGCACAGGGCACAGAGCACAGCCTCTCGCGGGGCTGCTGCATGCAGCGAATGTCGCAGCTCGGAGCAAGCAGCAGCAGAAGCAGCTGGCTGCCCCATGTTACCTGGCCAGGATTTGGCCAGGTACCAAGGCAACATTGTCATGAGAAAGCTCTTTCCAGTGGTGGTCACGCAATGTCATGCACTACTTGGAAACTCTCCCATGAACTTCAGTTCAGTGCTGGCAGTTTGTGTGGACAGAGGGTCGCCCGGCTTTCAGCAACAACAAAACCACCCATTCCTCCCCACAGCAGCAGGAAGAGAAGAGTTTTACCTAAAGAAGCCTTCAGTCCTCCACTTTTCTGAATATCAAGGTAGGAAAAATTCTAACTTTTTATTCAAGATATTATAGGATAAGAGTAGAACAAGGATGACAACATACCCCTGAGAACAGTGCAAGATAGTCACTAAAATCACATAAGGGGAAACTAACCAGCAGACAAACATACTGCATGCACTTCTGGAATTAAATCCAGATCAGCATCCCTGACTTTTCTCCAGTGGTGCAGAATGGAAGACTTGGACTATTAAGGTTCCTCAACCCCTTTGCTCCGGACATAAGACCTGAAAAAGTTATAAATGCTGCTGCAATTAACTGGTTTCCAGTAACTTACTAAAAATAATTATGATAAATAGAAAGAACTTTATACAAAAGGGTTCAGGTTCCTTTTCCTGTATAGAAGAAATATTACTGAAAATAAAGAACAAAAAAATCTTAGAGGAAAAACAGACTACTTAGCCTTAAAGTATTGGTCAAAAATTTGGAACTTACAAAACAATCATGCCACTCATAAGTGTGGGTATGGAAAGGGATGTTCTTAGCTTCATTAAAATATAAAGCACAGTAAGTATGAGCCAAAGGGAGCATAAATCACAAATCAGAAGAGAAGTTTCCCATCAGACCACTTATTTCAAGAAAGAAATGATTAAACCTAAAGGGTGTGGAGTGCTGCTGCTTACATCAATGACCCATTTCCTTATAAAAAGGAGGAGAAAAGGAAGGAACAGAATTTAAAAATAATTATATCAAATAGATGTTTTGAAGGAATATAACCCCCTGTACCCCAGGGCACATGCTACATAGGAAAAGTTGGATCTCCCTCAGGTTACTTTGGGCTTCTGTTTCACTTGGGATGTCAGAGCTTCTCTCCCCGCCGGCTGTGAGAAGGAGCCAGCCAGAGCAAGCGCCTGGACAAGGCTGCATCAATGGTTACCTAAATGCAGGGGTGTAAAACCAAGCACAGCCATTAACGGGAATGGTTGGAGGCAAAAGTTTATCTTTTAACTGCTTGCTGCAGGGGGGAAGCTTTGTTTCGCTGCAAAGGTCAGGGCTGCTCCCAAAGCGCTCCACTTCACTGTCCGCAGCACAGCCTCTGCTCCCGAAAAGCTGCGAGGAGGGAAGAGGGATCTGCCTGTGTCTGCTCGACTTTAATTATCAGGGAAAAGCCAAAGTGACAGTGAATATTCAATCAAGTCTCTCTCTCTCAAAGAAGGAGGTAAAAAAAATCTAATTAAAACCAATGAAACATTGGAGTAAACATTGTATTAGGAATTAGATTGGAAAACCTGGCAGTGTTATCTCGTAAATCAATGCCTCAGCCTCACTGAAATGCTACATTTTCATCAATTCTTAAAAAATCATCAAACGGTAAAGAGCACACAGGAGAGCTGCTGAGAACAGTCTGGGGCTGCAGAGGCTTCCGAGGGCTGGCTGGGGACACAGATACTGTCTTAGGAAGAAAAGAGGTTTTCAGGCACATCCTGAGCCAGAGGTTGCATTTAATAACCATAATTTAATCATCAGTTCGTGCCCAATCCTTCAGGTATTATGATGGTCGATTCAGATTTTATAGAAAGAGCTCTGTCGGTCCCTTTTTAATCAATTTAATCCATTCACAAAGTTTTTGTGTTGAGATATTTTTAATGACAGGAAGTCTACACAGCCTTTAAAAGAGATAACTATTTTTGTCTATTTAATCCAATTCAAGATCAAGTTTGTTTGAAAAATAAAAAAATTCTTTATGACAGTGTTTGACATCAGCTGTGCTGTATTTTCTGCTCCCCTCTGGCAGGTACCCTGTGCCGGCCCCACTGCTGCTTGGCATTGGGAACATCTCATTACCTGCAGCAAAGGTGACACCAGCTGCCAATGCTCTTGCAGAGCTGAAGGATGCTTTGAACACTGCTGCCTGCTGGGTGCCTTTACTGACAATCTGATCACCAGTATCTCATAAATCCTCCCTGATGTACTTATGGTCTTTAGCATTTCTGATTATAGATTTGTCAGGGTTTCTTTCAGCTTTATGACCACTCTGCAATTCACCACTATTCATTTAAATCCACCCATCTCCCTTTGTCTTTTTTGCCACATTTTTCATATATAATTTTATTGCTGTTTAGATTTTATTCAAGGGGCATGAACTTGATAAATCTGACTTCTGTGAAGAATTGTTTCTGTCTAAAGAGGAGAGAATTTTTTAACAAACAATGCTGTTACAGTTCTAGAGCCCTTGGTTTCGTGCACCATTAGTACATCTTGCACATCAGCAAGAACATCCTCCCCTTCATACAAACAGGTATCACTGACACCTTTCAAACAGTTTCTCAGTATAAGTGGCAGAGACTGGACACCCTGGAAAATGTGAAAAACTGCTATCAAAGTACAAAGTCAGGAGCTGCTACTTGATGAGCACACACACCAATTTCCTCCACAAAGCCAGGGCTCTCCAGAGCGTAATGTGAAGCAGTGTGGGGCAACAGCCAGGGCAGTGATGCACCGAGGCAGTTGTTTCTTTATGTTATACCTCAATGTGTAGGAGGAGAGATGTGTTAACAGTGAGAGGGGATGCGGGAGTAAGAGAAAATTAACTGCAAGGCAGTTTCTAATCAAGCAAGGATTGTCCATTCGGCACGCTAGGTGAGGCACTGCTCACTGAAAAAAATAACGTGTTACAATTTATTAACACAAACCACAGGGAGTAATTAAGGATGCACAGGCAAACCTTAACCTGTCATTTCTTAATTTGGGGTCCTAACCTGACTTTCCCCATGTTTCTTTCCCGCTAAGGCACAGTCTCAACAACTCCTCTGCAGGACGGCAGCAGAGAGCTGCCCCAGAACCTGCAGGAGCAGCCACCCCGAGCTCCCAGAGCTCCGTGGGGAAGGACGGACCTCTGCACCACGGAGCCTCCATGCCATGCCCAAGTAAGGAACTACAGCGCTGAAGGTGATCTGCACCTGCACAACCCAAGCTATCTTCTTCTTCAAGTCAAAATTTTTAGATCAGGCTGCTTTATCATCTTAGTGGACACAAAATATCAAACTTATCAAATGTACGTTCCCAAACATAGGAATAAATTTTTTTGAACAAGAAGAGTTTACAGTGAAATTTACTCTATTTCTTACAGTAAGTCAGCAAGAGAAATACTAGGCAGAAGATGTGATGAAATTATTTAAAAGATCATTCTTTTAATTTCTCTTATATGATCAGGCAACCGGCCTAGGAACAAGTTTTAGTTTTCTTTTACTAGAATAGTCCACTATTCATTGTTGGTTTAGAGACAACAAAATTTTTTCTATCTAACTAAAAATTAAAATATTAACAACACTCCTCCATACACTTCTTTTTGTTGCAACATTGCAGATTTCTCTGTATTTAAAATGTCATTCACATTTGACAATCCCTAAAACCTGATTTTATAAAATTTTAAATAACTACTGTGCATAGGAATTGTATGTGGGGGGTGTGCATGTATATATATATGTATGTATATATGTATATATCTGGCATATACTTCCTCAGGTCCTACCTAGTTGGAAAATTGTTCATTAAAATCATTACATCACAGAAAATGAAATAGTATTGTTATTCTTTACAGTATATTTATAAAAATAATTTTAGCAGTGCTTCGACTGCCACACTGTCACAGCTCATGAAAATATCGCCACTGTAAAAACTGTAAATTATTTTCACCATGTTCAAATAAAGCTTTTAACCCAGGGAATAGCTTTACTTCAGGGCAAATTTATATTTAAAGAAGGATTTATACTATTTTATTACTTCAAAGCACACGATCTCTACTATACAGAAAGGTTTGCAAGGAAGTGCTACTGTTCAGTCTCCTGCATTCCTCATAATATAGACTTTGAAATATTTTCAGAATTCAGTGAAAGATTTCATTGAATAATTGAGATTCTGTGAACATCAGTGGTAAAACTTCAGCTGACTTTAGGATTTCAGGGTCAGGTACTGGCTGTTTCAGCTTTTTAACATTTACGTCACTAAAAGCATATGCCACTGTATTTTTTCAATAAGCAGTGTAAATCTGATAGCATATTATGTTTTCTTTGCTTCCAATTACATCACATTTCTTTTCAAAACATTCAAGTAACAATGCTCCCTATAAAAATGTTGAGTGATAAACCAAGAAGTGCACAAAAAAAAAAAAGAAAATATGAAAGTTTACTGCCAGAGTAAACCATTTAATAAGATGGATTAACCCAATTTTATTTTTGAGCCCGTCAAACAGTGAATAGTCTTGTAAGATATAATTGCCACTGGATGACATAACCACAAAAAAGGATAACATACTTTGTACTGTCTGGCAGGTTTGGAAGATTATCTTTTCTAATGTAAACCTCTGGACAAATCTCAGCAGCGGTAAATCTAATAAACTTTACTAAGACCTTTAACTCTTTCTTGTGCTTTCACTTAACTTTTTTTTAAAGCTTCCATGTATTTCTTCAAAGTATATTTTTAATTTTACAATCCCTGGGTAACTCCCAGGGTTTATTTTGTTATTAATTACCACATTGTGTGCAAACCAACATACCCATCTCAAATTGTCAGAGCATAATGGGCAATTCCAAGTGCACGTAAGTAACACAGACATTCTAGCAAGCAGGTAAATAACCTGCCCCTGAAACAGTGCTGAAGTATTGAACAGTGTGCACATCTGAACACCTCTGTTAACTGCAACTCCTCTGAATTCCCTCAGTAATTTGCATGTATGGCTAAGAAAAATTTTGCCACAATCCATGCTGAAGTAGTCAACTTCTCTGCAAAACCTGCCTCACTCACAGTTAATCAAGGTTAGCATTAGAAGTGTCCACTTACAGATAAAACTGATTAGACTACCAGACAGTGTTATAAAAACATTATCTCTAAAGCTGTTTGCACACACAATGCACACAAAGACATTGACAGAGTGGGTTTTTATGTCCCTGCAGTAACATGTTTGTAACTCTCCGGGAAAAGATACATACATGGTTTAGCAACCCTTACCTTGCCCTCTGCACATCCAGATGGCTTGTCCACCTCCTCCTCCTGTGTTTTCTGCTTTCCACAAGAAGAACTAAGCAGAATATTACTAAAAGGAGTTTTGTGAAATAAGGCATCTTGCTGGAAATGGGAGCCGGGCACTCTGCACTCCAGTGACCTCCTGTAGTACGAGTCCCCCCAGGCTTAAACATTGAATCAACTCTAATTCTGGCGTGGCGCGTTGGTCGGCGATCAGTGGCAGGGACGCCGCGTTCCCGGCGTGATGCGCTCCACAGGCTTTCAAGGGGCTTCTCACTCAGAGCTTTTCCCTCATCACCGCTAAATGATTGGCCATTACTCACCAAGTTTGCCTCACTAAACATTTCCACTGGGTCCTAAAGGATACTTACTAAAGCCATTATATAAAAACCCGCAATTCTGCACGCCGGCTTTTGCTCAATCCCCTAATCTCAGTGCTATCCTGCTGCCAGACTGTAAAACCAGGCTGTCCCTTTTCATTAGGCTTTCTACATTTTTTGATCCTCTGTACAGCATCTTTTTCAACTGGTATCTGCCTGTGCCACGTTTCAGACATGTATCTCATTGTAATGTGTACGGATTTTAATGGATTTAGGGCAGGTGAAGTCTTAGCTTCTGTCTGGTTCTTCATGTTGTTGAAGACAGAATATGAGCTTCTTCCTCTGAAAATGCTGACTTTATTTACTGTTAACTTAAAAGGAAAATTAAAACAGTAACTCCCAATCTATACATGCAATTGCCTTTACAGAAACCAAGTCACCATTAATTTTTTTTCCAAATAGATATCTGCACAATCAGGCATTGTAACTTTTCTCAAAGACTGAAACAAAAATTAAAAGACACAAAGCAGCTATTTCTTTAATCACAGGGAAGAGGCTGTTTCCAAAACCCACTCAAGGCTTGTTTCCTCAGAGCCTGGTCACAGGGCAATGCTGATTTGGCCTCTCTGAGGAACACCGGGCTGTGCTAACAGCCAGTGTGTGGTACTCACAGGAGGGCAGAAGTCTGGCACAGCAGGGATTCTGCAGGAAAAGAAAAGCACATTCATTCAGAGCTAACACTCCAGAGGAGCAAGCGACTCAAACCCCAGCAGAATGTCTTGTGGGTCAGACCTCTTCCAGAACTCTTCTGCGAGCCCATGTTTGCAGTACTTGAATTGAACAGGATTCAAGCACCACACAACAAGGAAACACAGTACCTCTGTTTTAAAGGCTACAGGATCTGAACAGGTTTTTTAGGGTTTTGGTGTATGATTTTTGGGGGGTATTTGTGTAGTGGTTTTTGCTTGTATTTATTTCATTTCTAATGAAATAGACAAATTAGGTTAAAATATGTTAATATACTGACATCAAATTAGCCTGCAGCAGAAAGTGTAACCGCCGAACAAATACATACTTTTGTCTGAACTTGTTACAGAAATTTTTTTTCACCTTTGTTCCCTTATACCTGCAAACAAGATTATCAACAATACAGAGGAACTCTTAAAGTCTCAGATTTTGGGGTTTTTATAAATTTAAACATCCCCCTTAGACAGAAAATGGGCTTTCCTTATTTTGGAAGTTGTTATAGCAACTTCAGTGTTGTGAAACAGTAATATATAGTATAGTTGACAAAATTTAGGAAAGCTCTAGGTAGCTTGATATGTACTTGCTGAAAAAGAGAATGAGAGTCTCATTTAAGTCTGTGCTATTGATGCCTTAGGTTTTAACTTTCATGTTTTTCAACCCCTGTACTGCTTAGTGTGTAACTGAAGTTTCTTGTAGCCTGTTAACTTCTGCTCTCTCCTGCTGTAGACACAACAAAGCCGCTCTGGGCCTGCTCTCCAAGGATACCCAGACCGTCCTAGGCCCAAAAAGTATAAACCAAAAGCCTCTAAAGGGGGACAAGCTGAGGGGAAATTACATCATTAACTGAAACTTTAATTGGAGAATTAACCCTGGTATGCAAATGAACCAAACCTATAAAGTGCGAAGAACTTGTGACCTGTTGTCCCTCTCAGGGTCCATTTTGGCAGCAGCCTCTGGCTCCCCAGGGGTACCTCTGAAGGCCTTTCAAATAAATACCCACCTTTATTCCCTTACTCCTGTCTAGTCTCTGTTTCTAGGTGGCACTTCAGGCATCACTATCATGTTTGACAGCAACAAAATGAAAGCTAGCTAAACTTCCTTGTCTTTGAAATAAACATGCTGAGCAATAATTTGAACACCGATACAATATCCCACTCATTGCTGTCTTCTACTTCAGTATTTAAACAGTCACAGATGAAACTTCTCAAAACCCTAATAACAATTGTTGGCCTACTGCTTGTACATGCCTTTTCACAGTATTCATGAATAGCACCAGAGACTTTTAAAATTAACTTATTATAAGATCTCTGGGTCTAAAATACTGATTTTAGGTAAAAAAAAAAAAGCATTAAAAAAACCCCAAAAGTAACAAAGAAAAAAACCAAACAACCAACCAAAAGAAACCCCTGAACAAAAACCCAACCAAACAAAAAAAGCCTCCAGACAAACAAGAAACAAACTGCCATGTGATACGTGAAACATGTCCAAAGGCTGGCTTGAAACTTTATTACTAGCAGGGTTGTAATAAATACTTCTCTTAAGCATGTTCATATATATGAGAATTTAAGTATAATATGGTTTAAATTTTCTTTAGTAAATAAAACCACATATGAAACATTCAGTTTAACACATCATGTATATTTCTGGTATAATTAAAAGACAATAGCTCTGGGTAAATAATTATATTACATATTTATAACTATTGAAAGAATAGACATGTTTTGTATAATCTTCAAATTTTAAAAACAAGATATACAATTGAAAGTACTAGAAGAGGACATTCAAATCTTTCAAAAGATTATCCAATCTTTCTTCTGAAAAATAAAAATCAAAATAATGCAAGTAGTTTTCTGGCACCTACTTTCCTCCCATACTCCTTTCTCCGTTCCACACACACAAAGCAGCACAACAACCAATTTGTATGTGTTTCCCCTCTGGAAATGTGTCATGGCAAATAAAAGTGGTTACAAAACTGCATTCCCTATAAATTAAGAGTTCACCAGACACAAACACATAGTAGTGTTTCATTTTATAATCCCATCTCCAATGTCAAATCTTATACTAACTTAGATAGGGTACTTAGATGGGCATTTATGCCCCATAAAAAATTTAATCACCCACTTCTTAAAAATTGTCTTTTCTTAGTTTAGAAATGACTCAAATTTAGTCCCATCCCACATGCCTTAATGTTACTACTCCACTGCACTGTTTCTCCAAGTATCTAGTGGGCACTCAATTAAAACTTGTAGCTACATGTCCAACTTTGCTTTTCTTACAAGTAACGTAGCTGTAGGTACATTAACATTCATAAGGGTTGAAGCGTAAATACAAAAAGTAACCTTTGTAAACAGTTCTCATGTCATAGCCAATACAGAATGTTCAGTGAAGCATTCAAGTCACTGCTGTTAGGACAAACCACCTTATAACTCAAATATATACTCGTTAGCCAAACATATTCTACGAAATATGAGAGCTGCCAGCGCAAAGGTCAGCAGGACAATGAGCACAGTGGACCCCGTGTGGTTGGTGTTGACCCTGGGCTGCTGTGCCCGGTTGAAGTCGGTTGAAGCCGGGGCCCGTCTCTGGCTCTGCTGCTGCGCGCGGCGCTGCCGAGGACTCAGCGAGGTGCTGCTGGGGGACACAGCTGGAGCCCGCTCCTGGCCAGCCACTGCACTGCTGTTCGGAGTTCCCGACTGAAAAAGAAACGTTGGGAGTTGTGAGACAATACAGCACATAAGATTAGCAAGAGATAAAATCATAAGGACTAAAATGTACTCTTCAGATAACTGTTAATACATGTCACTAATAATTACAAGATTGTTACAGCTGAAAATCAGCAGTTCTATGGACAAGAAAAGGCTGAAGGAAGTCAAACCGTATTTGTGTTAAACAGATTTCAAATATCTTTGCCTAGGATTTATTTTAACTCTTTGCTGCTCAAGAAATCTTTAATAATCCTCCAGATAGTTAAATCTCTCAGGATTTGCAATGTCACCTATACTGAAGGGGAAACACGTTGGGGAAGCCAAAAGAAGGATGGAGAGAAGTCCAAGTACTCTAATAAAGCAATGCTGCAGTGCTTCCTTTGGACAGCTGGGTCCAGAAGTCTGTTCTCATCACCACCAACACCGCTGAAAAAAAAAAAAATCAAAACAAAAATCCTAACCATAAACCACCTACGTGATACCCGCAGGAGTTCCCCAGCACAGCACGTGTGCAGGCACTTACCTATTGCCCCCTACTGGTCAAATTCGGTCTGACATTACAAGTACTAAAAAACTTCAGCAAATGATGTTCTGCTTACAAGAGTTTTACGCTGAAGAAAACACGTTTCAGTCTTATGAACTAGAAAACATGACATCTGATCTTCCACCAGACTAATCCTGCTTGCAATACTAAAAAGCTCAAACTTCCAATGTTTAGTATCAAAAATAGTGATACAGGACAGTCATTAGAAATAAGCATTTGACAAGGTTCAATTTTAAAGTGTTTTTTTAAAAAAAGAAGGTCTGAGAAAAAACTGCAGGTTTTTTAATTTTTAAGTCTTATTTTCAGTCCTTAGAACAGTTTTCTGGTATTCCTACTTAAAGCAACTTGCAGCTATTTTCCAGAGTTAGCTATCTATCTCCCCCTTTCCTTCTAAAAGATAATCATTACAACAGGTAAAACTACAATTCTGGACATTTTATATTTGTTTCCAAAGCCTTTTAATGGACACAATATCCATAACCTTAAGCACTGCTTCAGCCATCTACTATATCCATAAAAGATAACCTTTCCACATGACCAGATAGGGAATGTCCTCAATTGCATGTCAGGTTTGACAATCCACAAGACAGTATACAGCACTTGGTCTTGTGACTCTTCTGTGTGTGGACAAAGAATTCAAAATTTTCACCTAGTCAGTGCTTTGTCTAGCCCAGGGAAAAGGCATTCCACTCCTACCTCCTCATCATTAGTATTTCCCACTGTTTATCACTGGCAAGGAAGTACTGATGCAATTACTCGCCACGTTTGACAACTTGCCTGTTTACACAGGTGTCTTGCCTAAATAAGCAAAGCAGCTTGGGTAGCTTCAAAGAAAAATGTTTTTAAAAGATACATTTTATCAGCAGAGAAAGCCAAGAACACCACAAGCAGCCTGTCACGATTTCCAGTATACTGCAAAAGAAAGTAAATTGCTTCACACTGAACTCACTTGAAAGTTCCTCATGCCAATGAAAATAAAGACTTAGGGAAGCCAAGTCTTTGAAAAATGAAGTTCCTAGATTCATCTACATTCCCATCATTCAGAAGGCAAGAGGGACAGAAGTGAATTCAGGACACAAGAACTACCAATTCAAGTAGGTAGTGTTTTTCTTCTTCTAACAGTTTTTAAAGAAATAAAAAAAATCTAGAAATATTGCTAGTCCTTCATCCTACTAACAAAAGTAACCAGCATTGGCTGTCACACACATTTTCTCATCACTGCAAAACTTAAATTTAAAAATAAAACAGAAAGGCCCTGTTCTGAATAGAACAAGCTGTCATACACTGACATGAACAGACCTGTGATTCAAGAGAAATCTCACTTACAATTTCAAGGCACTTAAGTTATTTTTCTGAGGAAATTATAGATGGAGTGGGGTGGCAGCAGACCAACGGCTTCACCCAAAGCTCAGCTAATGCACCACCTTGAGATTCCCAACATAATCAATGGCCAACTATTACCAGACATGCAGAAGAAAGGTAAGAAATGAGTGATCATGACCTGATATAAATTTGGGTCCAGATGCTACAGTATCTTAAATGACAGACAAATTTTTTTTGTTGTTTGAAGACTTAATTGTTAAGAATCCTAACAGTAGCAGATACACTGTACTATTAAAAAAAAAAAAATCACAATCATGTTGCCTTCAACTTAATGCCAAGTCTTTAAACTCTTCGTAAGCAAACATTACAAGATTTTTAGACTAACACAAAATCTCACATAACACTATTTCCATTAATTGTTTCTGCCAAATAATGACTTCTGCCAAATCATACTGGAAATGTGGATGAGGGCTGAACAGACTGAAAATAGAAATATTTAATGAGTTACACTGTAGCCACATTTAGCAGCTGATCTTTACATTTAATACACATGTCATATTATTATATACTATTTATATTACTACATGTCATATTATTTATGAAGCTTCTGAAACTGTCAGGACTGATAGAAAACTTTGCTCCAATGACATGAGATTAATTATTTGATGAATAAGTTTTTTCAGTAAAATATATCAGAATTAACAAAAACTTACATTGTCTAAGAAAATGCAAGTAAGGAAATTTTTATCATGTTCAGCCTACTGAAGAATGGTAGAATTCTTTGCATCCTTTATATCTCCAGGCCATTATTTAAAAAATATTTATCAGAATACTAGAAGGATTAAATAATCATTTTAGAAGGGATGTTTTAAATATACAGCAAACTCTAGGAACTCAGAACCATATAAATTGTCTGGGTTACTGAGGCATCTTTCACTTGTACTAATGATCTAGGGATAGATGCAGAAATCAGGATAGGTGAAATACTTGTTTGTCTGTAAAACCTCCAACTGAAGAAAAGCCAGTTTGACACAGCATGGCTTAATGGCTAATATGAAAAACATCTATTTTTTTAATGAATCAGTGTTGGGACAAGTACTGTCAATTATCAAGACATTTAAAATTGTTGTAGTATTACAAAACTAAGACACCAATTAACAGAGATAATGGGAAACACTTTTTACCAATATATCATTTAGAACTTATTATTAAAGATAAGGGCTTCTATAAATCTCATGCATCAGAACACAGCCTCATTTTCTGACAGAAACCTCCTTCATCAGCTCAAGAGTAGCTGGCTTCTGTTACACTGTTTATCACCCCTCATAATTCTTCACCCAGCCACTACTATCATGCAGGTCACTACTATAGGATATTGTTTAATAATAGGTGTACTGAGGTTTAATGTATTCCCACCTTATCAGAAAATAGCTTAACCACAGTTTTTACCTTGTTACTTCATAAAGCTTATCAAGCATCAACTTTATTCATTAGCTATAAGCCCCAAGGGGGGACATCATTCCATATCAACACACCAAATATATTGCTACAGAGTTGGTGAGAGTTCAGACACCCATAATCCACATGGATTTAGTCAGTGCTATCAGGGGGGAAATTAGAGAAATGCAGCCTACCAGCCTCTGCTGCTGAGTAAACTGCAGTACTCTCCAGCCTCCACTAATGAGTCCTATGGACTGTGATCACCAAATTCAGGTGACCACTGGACCCGAGTCCAACCCAAGTCCAACGTGAGTATCTATAATATATTCTTTCAAAAACACTGTTTTGCTCAGATGTGGAAGGATCTCACCTTAATACTACAGTCAATTACTTTTATCAAACCAACTTTCAGAAGTACCTTGCCTGCAATTTGAATACTCAAACATGAATAATGTATCATTACTTTGCCCTGAGTAGACAGCAACAGCTACTACAAATTAAAAAAATAAAAAAAAGAAAAAAGTATTGTCAGAAGTAGTCCAGTCAGAGGTGTTCTCTGCACTGGGTTCAGACTCCTCAGAAGTACTATGCCACATAATGCCTTGGACCGCTTATTGTTTTAGTTCTTATTAATGCCTCGAGACTGTTCTTTGCAGCTCTGTATTCTTTTATACAAGTTGCTGTGGCAGCATTTTCCAGAGCAGAGTTGTTCCTTTTCTTGTTCTCATGCTGTTTTACTCCTTGCCTTGCACCTGGCAAACTTCAATAATGTTGTTGTGACAAGTTCTCTTGGGAAGCAGCTCTCACTGGCATGAGAGGCAACCCCTTCCCCTCCTTCTTTCTTGAAAAATAAGCTAAACTGTTTAAAGCCATGATAAATGTTCTCTAATAATTTAGGCACATAAAACTTAACAGCCAATATGCAACATCTGCACCAGTGTTGCACATTCCAGTCATTACTAACAGGATTGTGAATAACAACAACCACTGCTGGTCTGGCAAAAAGATTAGAGAAGGTGGAGAGGAGGGGAAGTGGCCTGGAAAACAGGGTCATGCAGGGAAAGCCTGAAAACCAAGAACTCTGAGTGCACCTCTCCCACAGCATAGACAAACACATCCATGCAGCAATTACACAGTACATATCTTCAAAGGGCAAGAATCTGTAAGACTGAAGTACTGAGTAACACAATGACAGCCAAAACATAAAACAACAGTTTCAAACTGAGTTTTGAAGTCTGAAATATATATTCTTAACCGAAACACTGTAAGTCTTGGTCCTTCTTTAGTCAGTGAGGCTACAATCCTTTCCCTAAGTGAAAGCTGACAGGAGGGAGGGCAAATTCAAAATATATTTTCTTCTGATGGAATGAAGAATTCTCTCTTCAGGAATAAGGCCTCGTGTAGAACAAAGGAATGGACACAAAGTGATGCCATGTCAGAGACATATTTCAGTGTGCTCTTCACACAAGAATTAAGTCCCAGAAAGAACATCACTGTGCTCACAAATATCTTGCCAATAATACATTTTGAAAATCTCTGTTCTTTGAAGCAACTTAAAGGTAAAAAACCCATGGAATAGAGAACTGTTGCTGGAGAGAACAAACACAAAGCAGTTCCACAATAAAACACAGTCTACAGATTCCTTCACCTTCACGTAGAGGTGAGCCTTTCCTTAGCACCTATTTACCATTGTGTCTTTAATGAAGACTGGTTCAAACTGTTCTAGGAGCAAAAGAAAGGTAACTTCCATTTTTTCTGCATGATTATTTCTAGCATTCACCTCTGTATTGTCTAGAAAGACAATAGGTCCCACGGCTTCAGAGTGAGACACATTAATCTTCTGTGCCAGAAGGAATTACACAAACTAATACAAGAATTCAGCATTGGGCCTACCTCTCCCCTTTATACTCTCAAAGAGAGTAAACCCAGCAAATTTTCTACAATAGCTTTTAATTAAACACACATCTGTACAGTACATGGCAAACGTTTTATCTACAAAAACAGAATAATATGCTTTGGTGCTGCCCACATCGAACACAACTTAATAAGGCAGAATCAGGTCTTCACACAACAAGAACTCAATAAATGGATTTTACACATGCAAGAAACCCAGCTTAGTAGAAAAGATCTGAAGTTTGTATGGGTACTCTTTCACACCTCTAAACAGATCAAGGCCCAGAGTGTCCTACTTTGAAAAGATTTCTATTAACTTTCACATGAATAGGAACTCAAAAATAGCAAGTTCAAATTCCTTAAAATAGTCTTTCCTGTTACACATTTCTTTCTTCCACTGTGTGGCTATTTTCACTACTGAATGGCTCCAGATAATTCCTAACACTCAAAACGTGACAGCTCAGAAACACAGGTGTTGGTTCAAACTGCAACTAAAAATCCTTAATATTAGTTCAGTTCCCTAAAACATGAACCTGCTTATCATTTCCAGTTAATCATATATAAAAATATTTTCACATGCATTTGTATGTTTAAAGGTCTGATTTCCCATGGGACTATTCTTCTGAAAATTAAATTAATCATTAATTATTAAATTAGTGTAATTGATAAAACTAGTTTTCTTAAGTGTGATTAATTTTACAAAGTCTCTCTCCTCAAGAAAACACCAGCAATGCCTTGGTGTGTCAGCTCTTTCTACTATATTAGCCAGGATTTGTAATAAGAAGAATAAAATAAAATGGTTTATTAAATCCTGAACAATCTGGAAAAACCCTGATTGTAGGGCAAAAAGTATGCTATTAGCATGTTTATATTTCTACATAGCTTGAAAACATGTTGCAAACACACAACAGATGTTCTGATGTTATTTGACATGTTTTAGGTTTTTTAACCAATCTGCAGCCCCATCCTCTCTAAAAAAGGCAGCTTAGCTGGGATTTGCCTGCAATTTATCAGTGAATTTAGATTGCATTTGCAACAGTCATATCAGCAGCTGCCTTGGCCCATCACCAGACCTTGGTCACTTCTGAAACCTTTATGTAAGCCCTACACCTAGCAGTATTAAAACATAAGTGTCATACTTCAAATAGTAAGAATATTTTAGACTTAATTAAGAGGTTATAAAAGCCAGGAAGATAGTATTGATTAATATTTAAAAGCTGCAGGTTGTCAATGAAACATTTTTTGCCTCTGGCTAAGAATTCTGTTGAAAAAACCTGCGCTACATCAGGCAGATGGTAAATTGTAGTGCTTAAGACACCATAAAATTTTAATGCACACATAATGTAATTAAAGAAAACACTGGGAAGAAGAACTGCTAAAAGAACTTTATTTATTGTTTTAAGAGAAGGAAGCAAAAGCGGAGATTGCTATTTCTAAAAGTGATTCAGCACACTATTTGGTAATAGATTTATATAAAAGTATGCAAGAGTTCCAGAAGAAATATGTGAACTACATACTCTTAATCAGGACTCAGCTTAAGAGGACCAATTTCATGTTCAGAATATGCCCAATATAGCTCAAAGATGGACCATACCGTCGCACTTGCTGGATCTGGGAATGCTCTAGCTGCACCATCCTGCTGAGGCTCACGTGAAGCAGCAGAGTGGTTCAGTCCTGATGCGTTTGAGGGTCCAGCCTCAGACCTCCTGGAGGAATTGACCTCTGCCTACAAGAAGCACATATGTACATTCACAAACAAGATCAAAGTTGCTCCAAAAAGATCTGGCTTATTGTGGAATGTGTATTTTATTGCAGAGAATATGAGGCTTACCAAAATGTAATAATCAGGTGTGCCAGTTGCATCTTATTCATACAGCAATAAGTTTAAGACATTTTCATGCTTTAAAAAAGACTGTAAATGTGCAAACAACAGTTTAAAAAACAATTTTTAAGTTTGTTTGCACATAAAAACAAATACAACATTCAAAAAAAGCACATATGTAGAGAGCATAAAATTAAATTCTTTAGAAGATCCAGGACATTACGTCAGAATAACACCATTTTTAAAACTTACATTTTGCATGTCCTTAAGACAATGCTGACCTACTGTTGATACAAGTGAAGTAGCACAGCCTGTTCCCCCACAGGACTAAGGAGCCTCTTGTGAGTGCTAATGTAATGTGGCTATATTGGTTTCAGAAGCAAAGTTGCCTCACAGACAGAGTGGGCATATATGCATGACACTACACTGGGTAGTGTACGTATACCAGTGCCCAGTATTTAAATTTCAGCACAGAGTAAAAGAAAAAACACAAGTCTTATGATACTGCTTTCATACACATTTACAAAATGTCTACTAGGCATTATTTCCCAGAATTTAGGTTTCATGCTTCGGAAATTTGAGACAAGAAATCAGCAGGAACATGTAGGAGAACACAAACCTTAGTATATATATGTTAGCAATAAGCTCTTGGGAATGGAAAAGTACATACCATCATAGTGCTGAACTGAAATATGTTCAAAATTTACACATTTCAAAAAAAAAAAAGAAGCCATGACCAGACCGATTTTTATCAGTAAACAAGTCACCTCCCAAGTCATGTGTCCAGATCCCAATTTATTACAGAGATGACAACTTCAAATCTAGTAACTGTCTTCAAATGCAGATATAAGTAGTGGTGGTAGTAGTAGCAAGAAATACAAACGGTGTATTAGAAAACAACCAGTTATGGTGACAACAAACTGATAAGATCAAAGTATAATATTCTTTCAGTATACTATTTAGTGTGAGGAAATTAAGTTCTCTGTTTCTTGATGTGTTTTACCTCAAGAGAATCCAAGAAATATGAGACCAAAACAATGTGGAGATGGATTTAACATTTGAAAATTTAGAATCTGATAACACTGCTTTCCCTTTGCACTTGACTATTATGAATGTTAATATTAGACAGGAAAAGTTATGATTCAAATATGGATCATCAACAAAGCAACACAGAATTATGAAAAATTTAGACTGGAATGGACCTCTAGACGTCCCTGGTCCAATTCTCTCTAGAGTCATATTCAGACAAGTTTTGAGGATCTCCAAAGCTGGGGATTCCACAGCCTGTCTGGGTAGTCTGCTCCAGCATTTCACAACACTTCTTTCCTATATCCAATCTTAAGTTCCCAGGAACCTGTGAGTACTGATTTTCACACTCTTCCTGTTTCCAAGATGAGCTTATTTCATCTTTACTGTTAATCTCTATAAAGCACTACAAAATGTGCATATGATTTACTTTAGTTTATGAAAGTACTAAGTCTAGTATCTAAACTGAAGTCAGGCTAACGTTCAAAAGATGACCAACATATTAAACATAATAATGATGGCGAGCAGAGAATTAATTTTACTGCAAAATACACTTTGTGATGGCAACATGAAGGTAAACTATACTGTTTTACAGTGATACATATGCTAATTAGTAATTTCTTTTTCCCTTTTTCTTTTTTTAAACAAAATGGAATTTCTGTTTTATAACTCCTAAAATGCAGAAAAAAATTTGGAAGTCAATATAAAACTAATACAAAATATAATTTTCTATTAAGACAGACAGGAACAAAGGTGGATGCTCACGGAAGCAGGAAAACTGTAATGAGAAAATGTGTTGGGTTTATTTCCCTCCTGATTTTCATACTCCTACCTCAATACCACACATGGGGCTTTTTTTAAAATTACCATTTTGTTTAAAGCTGGTAAGAAACACAATAATCCTGGGATCATCTACACAAAGTTAGGAAATCTCTTCTTTAAGGATGAAGCTAATGCAGAGGTTGCTAGTATGTTTGCTAGTGGAGAGACTCTCTCACATTATACACTCAATCAGCAATCTGATGTTTATTGCAAACACATCAATTGAACACCTCAGCCTAACATTAAACAGATAAGAAAGTCAAGCAAAGCAGAGAAGCAGGAAGCTTAAAAAAACCCAACACCTAAAATTTGCTTTGAGAAGGGAAGAAAGATGCAAACAGAGGACAGAACTTATTTACCTTACTAAAAAAAAACCACAACTGATTGTAAAAGGCTGTAGAAACCTAAGACTTTTGTTCATTTTTTCCCTGACAAGTGCTTTTTCTTAGGAGGTGGTATCAAGCATATAGACACATGGAAAGCACCAATATTCTTTAAAGACTGATGTCCTTAAGTCTTTAATTTTAAATCTGAAAAAGGTATGAAATGTAAGCTATGATTTTTTATCACAGAAGAAACCCAAACAAAAACACACTGATATTTCTAGATTTTTTTGATGAAGAATAGCAGCTCTTAAGTAAAAATCAGTCCTACAATTTTCAGCCCTTATATATTGTAAAAAAGCCAGGAAAAGGCAGTCCACTGCTTCTCCAAGTAGCTCAGCTTTAGAACTCTGTCCCTCTATCTCTCACCTTTGTAAAATATTTGGAGATGTTTTTATCATAAGCATTATAGCACAAGAATATGCATGTCCTGCAAAACTGGCAGGAATGCTCAGAAGAAGACTTTGCGTTCATGGAACACAAAAAAAAGTAAAAGTAGCCTTTAGGACAGAGTTAGAACAACATGGGTGACAAAAGGGGACATACTGGCAGCCCTGGCTTTAGTGAGGATGTATTCTGCACTAATGACACATTGTCATAAAATAACTGTAGGTCCCTGCCCTCACGCACAGTAGTCTTCCTCAGTGGCTGACTTAAAGAGTTTAGTGGTAAACCCAGTGAAAAACAACACTGTGCATGCAAGACATGCAATTCTCTAAGGAATGTATTTGTCTAAACAAACCTTGCTTTCACTGAAACACAAGCTAGAGAACACATTTTTCGGTCACTGCAACTTCCATACCAGAGTTCAACTTTCAGTATCTTCAGATAGTAGCAGAGTAGTTCAAAAGAATTTGCAACCATTTTTCAGTAGTAATATGTTTTATTCCTTCCATAAGCCAAAAGGAAAAAAAAATCACAAAGGTAAAAAATTTAGGTTAGCTTTGCCCAAACTTTCCTAACACTTTTATGATAAGTTTAATTATGGAGAATTTAATCAAGTTATTAGTGTCTGAAAATAGGGAATTAAAAGGCAGTTTTTACCACCATGGTCACCATTAAAATTAAAATTAATTAATCAGTGCTTGAGATGCACAACTTATTAACTGGCAAATTTCAAGAGATCCACTCTTAGTTTTCTCTTTCAGACTATACTGAGAAAACAGGCTTCCAAATAGCCATAGATGAAGGTTTTCTGAAATTATGAATGTTTCTGTGATTTACAAGTTTTTCCTCAGTATTTTTTTTTCTAATTCTATATAAGAGAGATAAAAGTTTGAACAGTAACTTCACCTTGAAGCTGATTTGCCTGGCAAGTTCTTTAGCCTCTTTGTCCGCCTGGCTTGACACGCTTCCAGATGTCAGTGGTAAGAGGGCTGTCTTCATAGATGTGCCACACATTTCACAACAGAAGTCTTGTGACCTGCCCATAAATGACACAGCTCAGAATAGCATGTTTCTCAGTGTTCCTGTGTGCTTGTTTAAACAAACTACTTGCAGAACAATCCCTACAAAGTCAAGTGGTGGCAAGGCCAGTAGCTTAGAAATACTTTCCTCTGCCTCAAATCCCACTATCTTAAAAAATATGTTGAGAATTATCTATATTACTAACACAAATTCTCTCATGTCATTTAGGACAGTATAAACAACTGACTTATATATCACTATTATTTATACTTTATTAATAATTTCTTACCATTAAAAAACTTATTTTATATCTGCAGCAAATAAAACTGATAAATGATGGAGATTTAACTATTATTACAAATGTTGTATTAGACCCAGGAGCTTGCACCTCCAATGCAGGAATTTCAGTTTCTAGAAGAACATCACCTTCCCTCTCTTGCATACATCACTGGTCTATGGGGCACACTGCATGCAGCTCTCCAGGCCAGTGAGGAACCACAGAGCCTTGCCAGCACAGTATCAAGAGAAACCCACCCCACTGACTCACTCCTATTACTGAATGCCACTGAGAGGAGTCTGGTTCTGCCTTCTTTACAGCTTCCTTTCAGATATTAGTACATACGGATATGATCCCTTGAACCTTCTCTTCTCCAGGCTGAACACTCCAAGGTCTTTTACTATCTCCATGTATGAAACATGTTCCAGCCCCTCAGTCACCTTTGTGGCACTCCACTGAATTAGCTCCAGAAGTCCTTATCTTTCTTGCACCCTGACCTGGTACTCAGCCCCAGCCTGAACCCAGCACTCCTGATGTCTCACTAGTGCTTAGTACTGAAGTAGGATCACTTCCCTTGACCTGCTGGCAATGCTTCTCCTCATGCAACCCAGGACACCATCAGCCTTCTTTGCTGCAAGGGCACACTGCTGCCTCATGATCAGCTTGGTCTCCACCAGAACCTTCCCTTCCATGCCCCCTTCCAGCTGGTGTTATTCCTCTGCAGGGGCAGAGGAATGCAATGTTTTTCTCTGACAGAGGAATGTTTTTCTCTGACATTCCTCCAGCCCACTGAGGCTCCTCTGAATGGCAGCACAACCTTCTGGCATATCAGCTACTCTGCTCTGTTCACCTGCAAACTTGCTGAGGGTGCACCCTGTCCCAACATCCAGGTCATTAATGCCATTAATGACACTGAATAGCACTGGCCCCAGTATTGATGCTGGGAACACACCAGTAGTGACCAGCCTGCAGCTGGATTTTGTGTTAGTTGTCACAATCCTTTGAGTCAGGCAGCTCAGCCAGCTCTTAATCCACCTTACCGTCCCCACCTACTTCATGACTGAGGATAAGGGAAAGAACACCTAAAGCCCTGATAAAGTCCCTATAAACAACACCCACTGCTTTCCATTTGTCCACTAAGCTAATAATTTCATCATAGTAACCTCATCTTAAGCATTTCCTGGAGATCATTTAGAAGCAGTTGCTTCAGAATTTTGTCATTATTTCATTATTAATTACTTAAGGGCAATGATACATAATTGTTTTGGTTGTTTTCTCCCCCACTTACTATCAATTCCATCATACCCACTTTCCCTCCATGCTGCAATTAGTACTGTATCACAGTGTTAATTACATCACCAAGCCTGAATTTCCAACAAACCTCTAATATGACCACACAATGGTGGAAGGAACAGAGCCCTCTCAAAGTATTTTGTTTGACTGCAAGTTCCAAGCTGCATAATATTCAGAGAAAAAAAAGTGACTACATATATAAGGCATCAAACTTGTTTTATATTTGGAATAAATGCAAGGGAACAGCGTTAAGTACCTTATTTTCTACTCAATGCATTACTCTAAAAGTGAGTGAATATATAGGTACAGTAACAAACTTAGCACTTACTTCTTTGCAAGAGCTCTTCTTTCTTCTGGTGTGTAATCTAGAGATCCTATTGCTCCTTCACCTTTGGTTGGCATAAAACCAATGATGGCTAGTAAAGCTGTTCTTACTAAAATGGGAAAACAGAGCTATAAACAAGGTGGCAGAAACAACAGTTATGTAATCTCATTCTACACACAGAAAAGTTGTTGTTCTGACTGCAAAACTTCATTCTGCCAAGCCTGAATTTCATACAAGCAGCACTGGTTTGGGGGTTTTTTTGGGTACACTACAAGGTTTTCTTAGTTTTCTTTTCACATCACATTGTAAACAAAGAGAAAGTCATCAGCCTACAGAGAAGAAAAAAATCAATTGTCACAAAAATGTTGCATCAAGATGAGTGTTCCAGACTTTAAAAATATTGAACAAAAGCAGAACTAACATATAAAGGGGAGAGGGACAGGGAGGGGAGGGGGGACAAGAAGGTGGTAAGAAGATTCACAGGGAATTCTTTTAGTGTGTGTTTTCTATTAGACATGAATTCTGCACTTTGCTGTATACGTGCTCAGTGTTTTTCTTTTATGCAAAGTATCGCAGAGTTTGTTCCTTTTATGTCATCACAATAGGGGAAGGAGCTCACTTAAAATATCAGTAACTGCTTGTAACAGAATTGCCATCTAAAGCATCTCTCTTGACAATATCTGTACTTCGGTTTTGTTTTACAGAACTAATGAAATTTAAGAATTCAAGACACTTTGCTAATAGAGTTGGTAAATAAATATCACATCAAAATAAGTGCCACAGAAAAGAGACAGGGTATTTACAACTGCTATTTAGAAACACAGCATTTTCAATGCTTTAAAAAAACATAAGAGACTTAACAGAAGTTGAAGAGTGATGTGCTAGAAAACTCCTAAGATCTTACCAACATATTTTAAAAGTGAAACTGATATGTCAAGAAATAGTTGATATACTGTACTCAGCAAAACTAAAAATGCTTAAACACAAGCATAAGGCCTTGAATGAACTGTGCCAACTCTCAATTTCTGTGATAATAGTGTTTTAAAAAATAAAGACAGAGCAGATTCAGTTATTCTGAACTCTGACCACATTATCTTTCCTCTTGAGTGCTCAGAACCACACCATTAGAATGGAAAACTCCCCTCTATTAATATTCAAGCTGGCTTTAGTGATCATCCAAAAACAGGGTAAAGTAATAGGATTTCTTTTTATAAGAACAATTTAAAAAAAACCCCACAAAGAATATTCTAATAGTCTGAGAATACTTAATGCTTATGCATCCAAGTAAAAAACCATTACCCCTCAGTTACCATTACCCCTCAGTTTCTCAATCCTGGCATTTATTTAATATCATTTCCAAATCCATCTATTTTGCTTTATCAGGACCTTATATTTGACAAATTCCCCCATAATTTTACATCCTCCAAATCTGTCTCCTTTTCCACTATAAACTTTCTTCATGAGATTTTTTTAGTTTAAGGAATAAGTTGTTTGACAGGGTTAACATTTTCCAAATAATTGTTACTTACTACTCCACGAAGGCTGCCATGTTTCAGGATGATGCCCTGAGATGCTTAAACAAATTTTCTTCCCCACTTCAAACCTGCCATTTGCCTTCAAAAGAAGAAAGAGGATACAATAAAACATGCTAGAAGGTAACTCTTGAGTTTTGGTAAAAGTTGTAAAAATCATGATCAAAAGAATTCCATATGCAAACAAGATGTGAGAATTAAATTACTGCCACCTCACAAAGCTGGCATTCAGCTTGCTGAATGCAGAACTCTGTCATGACTCTATTAGTGCACCAAGAAAACATTCTACAAAACTATACTCAAAGAAAGGCCTTTGCCCCAAACTACAGCTCTGCCTTCCTACTTCTGAACAATATTTTCAACAGAAACCCAGCGGGCCTATGAGGAGAACAAAATGTCACACAATCACATCAGCAATGTGATTTCTCCTGAAGGAAAAAACTTCCATTTATTAAGCATAAAGCTTCATGCAATTAGAAGACTACCAAAATCATCTTGGAAGACTTTGGATCTTCAATTATACTGTACTATGCCACCTTTCTTACAAAAATAACATTATGTTAAATGCCAAGAATCTCTCTCTCTCCCCACCTATGATAAAACTGATGACATGAAAATGAGAAACTAATAAGCATGCTTACTTACCGTCAGCAAAATAATGCTGGGTGGTTTCATGGGATATTCAGGTGGTAGCACAATTCGTCCATGATAAATCCCTCCATCAAAATCTGAATCTGGAGGGCCTCTAACAGTGAAGTGCCATTCAAAAAGATTATCCTAAAATGCCCCCATCAATTGAAGAAGGGAAAAAAAAAATGTTTGTCACAGAAATAAGACAACTGAATGCCATTTTCTTGACCAAGGACAGGCTGCAGAAACAGTGCTCAACAGAAGTTTTAAAAAGCCAAAATCAAATGAAGAGTTAATAAAACACAGCACTAAGGATAAAACATTGTAGTTTTCTGGTAATTTTCTTACACAACAATTCGCCAAAACCCTCAAATTCATTATCCAAATTCTTTATGCTAGCTGTATAAATTATGACAAGAGTTTCATTACCCGACAGATGGAAAACTGAGTCAATTAAGAGAAAACTGGATCTTTGCCTCAGTGAACAATAATTTCTGGAGAACCAAAAGGAGACCTATACCAAGAAGAACACTAATGACAGCCTCCCCAAAGCTCCTTCCATGCCCAGGTCAACACAGGGACTTGACTCACACCCCAGGTAATTCCTATTCTCCCTTTTCCACTAACAAGTTTGAAACAGCTACTGTGCCTTATTGCACAACAGATACACTTTGAAATTTAGAGTATTATTTTCATTGGACATATAAATAACTGGTTTAAACATTATTTCTTTGGGGTTTCGAGCTGGGATTTGTGTAGTAGAACTTGTGCTGCCAATAACTTCCTAAATTTTAATTACAAGCAGAACAACTCCTACTGTTAGGACAGGAGCCCACATGAGGCTTGCTGTCAGTGAATGAAATCCCTTAGCTAACCCTAAACACTGGTATTACAGCATTGGGACTGCCCACCTAGTTAACAATTTTTCAAGTTCAGGAGATAACTGTAAAGATTTCCAGCATTTCCTTTCATCTGCCACTATTCTTTTCCCAGTGAGACACTGTCCTAATCCAGAAAACAGACCTTCATGTAGGTTACAAATAATAGCAAGAATGAAACCTCTCATTTCACCACAGGAAGGGGAAACAAGGTACTGATAAAAACTAGTAGACAATAAGGTATATTTTACAGCATCTTGGAACATGCATCATTATGTGAGCATGTTACACATTTCTGCAAACAGCTAAGAGTCAAACCTCTCAAGTGAATACCACAGAACACTGCCTTTTTAAAATTAATCCAGTGAAATTAGAAGGGCTTTCTGTTTAAGCTTCTAACCACCAGAACTTCATTGTCCTCTCAGCCCAAAAACTTAACTGGGTGTTTACACAAGAAGCTACTCCTTAAGTGAAATATCTCTCTCTTACAGTGTATCTAGAACTGCATATATTTATGTTTTTCACAGGTTTTCTTAAATGCAAAACAGCAATCCTCAGGGATCACTTTGGGTTAAGTGTTTCACTGAGCAACTCAACAACTGAGCCTGATTTCAGGTTTGGATACAAAAAGCTTGACTTAATATATTATGTATTTACACAGTCTTGGAAAGTAGATGGGGGATAAACAAATCTGTGCTATAAAACTACTCAGGTGCAATGTAAAACTATTATGTACTTTTACCAAAAACCTGGAACTACAAGACCATTGAAGTTAAATTCTGCTGCTGCTTTCCATCATAGGGAAAAAAAAGGTTTGCTAGCATTTAAATATGTACATTTCATATATATATATGCATCTTAGAGAAGTATATGTTAATTAAGAGTATATATGAATAAAACTGCCTAATTACAAGCTCTTGCCAACATATAAACAAACCTCCAAAGGCTGTGCATGATAATGGTCTGTAGGATCCTTCAGTTCTGCAGCCTCTTTCATCAAACGTTTGACAGCTGAAAAAAAAGAAAGCATAAGACAGGAAAAAGAAGAAAAAAAATTAATATGCACTGCATAGAAAAATACAAAAAACATTTCTTGAAGAACTCTACTCAGCTAACTAATCTTTTCCAGCATATTTCAGCTTCTTCACTGGAGTTCGTAATTCAAGACACAATATAATTACTTTCGATGAATAAAACTTAAATGGGTTATACAAGCATGAAGTTATGAAAGATATTGTGCATGGCCCCAGAGTTTCTCAACACTGAACACTGGGACTAAAGTAGTTTTATATTAGTAACTGCACTAAACAGGAGGAAAAACATACATATCATTATCAGAGTTTCAGACTATATTCATGGCTAAAACCCTCAATATTTTATGATACAGGACATCAAAGATGTGCATCTTTAACTGCTGCTGAAATGCTTTGTCCTGATACCTCTCGTAACAATTATGTGACTACTCCCTTAGTTGTTCAAAGGGAGGTCACAGTAATACTGGACAGAAACCAACACATCACCAGTTAGTGGAGATGAAGTTTTTATTTGAGTTAAAAACACATATGCCTAGCCATAGAAATTTACCCAGGGCCTCTGCAGTTGGAACCTGCCACTTAGTGTGAATGCCCAGGTATTCTTCTATCATAACTTCAGGATAGTCATTAGTAACCTTCTCCAGCCTTCTACTTCAGAAATACCAGCATCATCTGTATTTTCTGCATCTCCTTCTTCTGGCCACTTTTGTAAGGTCTGTTACAACACTTGTACTTCCAGGTGCCCTCATGTGCACCATACATTAATGTCCAATAAAAAACTCTAACCACCCCGCAGAGGAATTTTCCTTCCAACCTACTGTGAGAAGTTCTTTTCCTCCTTCACACTTTCGCACAGCTATAAACAATGGCTCAAAGTTTGAGAATTTCACTTCTTACAACCCAAAAAGAACACCGATTATGTGGAAATTTGCTGCTGCCAGTTACCCCAGTTATGCTGCTGCCATAGGGAAGTGTCAAGTAAACACCCTACACATCTCACCAGGTCACGTCACAGGTAGCAGCATTCAGGCTCTGCTGAGTAACAGTTTGTCTGCTTCATCTTCCTTAATGTTTACCAGTTCATTAGAGAGGAATAATAAGATAACCAGTCTGGACCAGAAAAGGCTTTGGACTCAGCATTGGTTGCCAGCTAACAAGCCTGGACACTTGCCTTCAGAGGAAGAGTGGCATGTACCAGGATGAGCTAATTCAGGAGTGAACACCCCATGAAGCAAAAGGGTGACCATGAGAAAACCGAGAATGTATGTAACAAAACCTAATAAAGACAGAACAGTCATGGACAAGGCAGACAACTGTTTCTGAGATTTCCCAGCTGAGGCATCAAGACAGAAAAGAAGAAATATAGACCCCCATTACAGCATCATGTGCAGTCACCCGTGTTCACTGTGGGAAAGCCATTAGAGCATAAAACTACTCCACTCTTGGGGCATGAAGCACAGTAAAACCTAATTTAGCTCTCATATACCATACAGATAATTTGCTTATAAGAAGTTTTCAGTATTAAGCAACCCAGGACATCTTAAAAATCTATCAGGTGACCTAACTTTAGCCTTCCAGTACCTGAAGAGAGCCTACAAGAAAGATGGGAGAGGGACTTTTATAAGAGCATGTAGCAACAAGACAGGAGGAATGGCTTCAAACCGAGAGTAGATTCAGATTAGATTAGGAGTAATTTCTTTCCTGTGAGGGTGGTAAGGTACTGGAACAGTGAAGTTGTGGATGCCCCATCCCTGGAAGGGTTCCAGGCCAGGTTGGATAGAGCTCTGAGCAACCTGGTATAGTGAAAGGTGCCCCTACCCATAGCAGGGGGGTTGGAAGTAGGTGATCTTTAAGGTGCTTTCCAACCCAAGCCTTTCTATTATTCCATGATTCTAAGCAGCACATGTGTATGCAGAAAGGCTGAGAACTGGGGTTGTTAAGCCTGAAAGGCTCTGGGGAGACTTTAGTGTGACCTTTCAAAACCTAGAAGATGTTTTTAAGAGAAACTTTTTACCACAACCTGTAGTGACAAGACAAGAGGCAATGGTTTAAAACCCAAAGAGAGTAGGTTTAGATTGGACATACGGAAGGAATTCCCTACAGTAAGGGCAGTGAGGCACTGGAAAGAGTTGCCCAGAGAAAAAGTTGTGGATGCCTCATCCCTGGAAGCATTGAAGGTCAAGTTGGACAGAGCTTTGAGCTGTGATCTAACTGAAGGTGTCCCTGCCTGAGGCAGGGAGGCTGAAATAGATGACCTTTAAAGATCTCTGCTAACCCAAACCATTCTGTGTTTCTCTTCCCATATTGTTGAAAAATGCCGACTGAGAGGCTCTCAAGAAAAGCCTGGAGTGATAAAGGTTCATTCTGAGAACGTGTGATCCAGTGAAGAAAGCATGAAATTGTCTTCTTTAAGCACTGCTGCAGTATTCATGAATACAAACATGGCTACCAAAAACTGTGGTGGAAGAAACAAGCATAATTCACAAAGTCTGCCTTTAACAAGTTATGGTATTTCAACCCAATTAAGTCACACTGAGTCACTGAGTAAACATTTGGCAATGGCAATTTTGAAAAATCAGAAAGGTTTGGGCCCATTTGAAATAAAGAATTGCAGACTATCAATAAAGACAAAGAGTATCATCACTAATTCAGCCAAAAAAAGAGAAGTCAAGACACTGAATTTGCCTAAGACATGTTTTAGAGACAAAATAATAAATTTATTTTTTAATGTGGCATAATCACCAGCATGAAAAATAACCACACTTTCACAGATACATTCAGCAACACTTTATCAATGTTCATCAAAATTAAATCCTGAGGAAATTAAGTTTCTGGACTACAGATTACAGGAGAGTTCCCACCCAGCAGGAGGTGTGGGAACACTCAACTGCTCAGTGGAGGAAAGACAGAATACTACAGGTCAGAGGCTCTGCCTGACAGCCTGCCTCTTGTGTTACACTGAACTTAGCAAAATTTTCTGAAAAGGAAAATATGGATATTAAAAATCTGAGAATCAAATTTAAAGTCACTAGCTTGCTTTAGGATTGAGTGGTGACGGAATAATAATTAATGAGCAAAATCTGTACAATATATGCATATATGATTCTGTCTTGGTTTGAAAGA
>VXAC01001667.1:0-15559 GCA_013399225.1 Rhipidura dahli
CAGTTTAAGTTGAAAATAAAATATAGATGATTAAAAAACCAAAACAGTCAATAAAGCTCACTTATACTCCCAGTTCCCTCAATGCAGCATTGCGCCAAAGTACTCCAAGTTACTAGGTTAAGTCATTTAATCTTGATACATGCCATGTTTTTACACCCCTTTTAATGGAAAGATAGATTGTTATCCACAGGCCAGTCTCACGCACCAAAAAAGAAAATAAAAATTAAATTTTTCTTGGTTTACTATTGGTGTTTAGTATTTGAGGAACTTGTTGGTCAAACACCGGACAGCTCCTAAAATAAAATGATGTCACATTCAATGTGTCTGTAGTGAATATTCTGAAATCCAGCATGAGATTGCTGTTCATTTTTCCAAATTCGTTTAAAATATATGAAATTCCTGTATATTAACATACAAACTGCCTCTTGAAATGCTGAACATTAGCATACTAGACAGTTAACTGATTATTGCAAAGTTTTATTTTTTAACAGCTCAAAAAATCTGCTGGAGGAAGGAATGCAAACAGCAAAATTAGAAAGAGGTTTTAGGAGAGAGAAGACTGAAAAATGAAGTAACTCTTTACCAAGTTTGAATATTAGACGGTATTATATTATTTCAGAACAGACTATATAATAAAGAAATGACCAAAAGTTCATGATATTGTAGCAGGAGCTTTTTGATGTTTGGTCTGATGCAACAGCTTTCATCACAAACCATGTGATTTTAGCTTTCAACATTTTTCATTTAGACAGGAAAATGTTAAGTTTCTGTAAATATGTATAAACTTATATTTTCTTTTAAGTTCTTGTGTTAACAAGTTTCCAGAACTCAAGTATGGCTCCATGGCAATGTAAATATAGAAATAATTAGGCATTAGAAATTAGGAATAATAGAAGTAATTCCCATTTCATGGGAATTGAGTTACATTTATTTGGGTTTTGTTTATTGTTCAAGGCCTTTTCATCATTTAAAGGAAATATCTGTGCTTCATGGGTCAACACAAATACTTAACTGGTACAATTAACAAGTTCTTATATTCCCAAATATTTCACACACATCTCCAAAAATTTCAGTAAAGAAATTCTGCTGTGGAGAAGAATTTTGTGTTTCTTCCAAGACTTTCTTTCTCCCCAAATTCATGCCAAAGAAAGCAACCAGAAAATGTCGCCTTGCTGTATAGCTTAACCTTTTCCAGCTAATGACTGCATTGAATCTCTTCCAAGTGCAAAATCCTTTTATATTCCATTGCAAAGTGAAAATTCAATTTAAGAGTTATCTTTAACCTTTGATGCTGAGTATTCTGGAGCCAAAGAAATTTAGAGCATTTATTAAAGAAAATTTATTCCCATAAATGTTTACAGAGGAATGAGTAATCTCATTATTCTGTTCATTTCATTGTCACAGGAACAAGGAGAAGGACAAACTTTAGGCCTACATGATACTTGAGATGAAATAATGCCAAACACTTTGTGACTGCTGATTATGGGTAGGTAATGACTTTATTGTGTTTCCATGAATTATCCATATGTTTACAATTTGGAGCTTCAGCTCCTTTTTCATTCCATTTCCCCATGTTGTCTTTGCTGAGACTAAGCAGGTGAGCACAATGGAATCACGGGAGTAAATATCTGTGGATTTGTCCTCACAGACACATCCAGAGGTAAACAGAGGCATTCAAAGAATAGAATTCATGAGGAAATGTGGCCAAAGCCTGGGGGATGGAGGAGGTGGGAAGAGGTATTGAACTCTGATGGCAGTTAGGTAAAAAAAGCAATAAAATTGTTACTTTTGTCACATTTAGCCATGGAAGTCAAGACTTGAATCAACGTTTTAGAGAAAGCTTAGACCACAACTTCAGATGATGTTGTTCTGTGACTGTCTGCTGATTTGATGAAGTAAAATGTCCTTGACTTTTTAAAGTGCAGAAAATATTCCACTCTAATTAAGTACAATGGGACTGTAGCTGCCTTTTGCAGATGAACAATCAGGTGTTTACTGCTTTAACAGCCACAGCAGATTTTTTTTTTTAATTTAATTTATTGAATGAGCACTTAAGCTCCTAAATTCTTTCCTGAACTGCTGCAAACAACCAAGTGCTTAACATTTTAGAAAAAAGCCAGACCACTCAAGAAAATACCTTTAAGAAGAAAGATCTATGGTCTTAATATTAGGGTCCTGCTTAGAGAGGAAATGTTTCACAATGTAATCAATCTGTGATTATATTAATAAATATAACTCAAGGACACAATTGCCTATTGTATAGTCAGGAATATGAATAATTGGATTAAAATGGCAGCTGAAAAAAAGTCAAACTTTGAAGAAAAAGTTACTTTATTGTCAAATCATAGGCAATCTGCAATATTTCAATTTTACCTTTACACAAAAACCTGCCCCATAGCACTGTGGATTTCGAGTCAGTCTTTGCCTGGTGGAATGGAAATTCAAGCTGTAAATACTCAGCAGTGGTAATCCAAGAGAGGTCTTAGCATAGATGGCAAGAAGGTGATGAAGGTTTCCAGGCTCTTCCCAGGGTTTTCCCCAGGGTTAAAACAACTGCAAATGGAAACAAACCACATCCAAAGGCACCAGAAGAAAGTTGTGACTGAAAGCCCAGTGCAGGACTGAAGTTGTTGCCTGGGGCTGTGCCATGAAACACCTTGTAATGGAAACTTTTAAAACCAAGCCAAAGGCACCAGATGGGAGACGCTTTGGAGTTTCTGACTCCCCCTTGGGCACTCCTCTGGCTTCAGCAGTCCTTGTAGTACCAACATAGAATTATAAACCAAGTGCAGAGAGCTCTTAGCTGAAAGGCAGACTTGGGGAAAAGGACAGAGAGATGTAACTGAGTCCTTAATGGAGCAGATTGAGTGGGAGACCCAAAGAAAGAAACCCAAGTGGGAAACTTCATGCCACCAAAATAACAAAGTTATTAGATTCGCACATTTGCAAGTTTTAAATGATAACTTCCTTAAAATAAAAAGAAGCTCCACTAAATAAAACATTTGTGTGGAATGGTGGATTTTTGATGATTTTCAAGGCTAGTGTAGGAAATACCAAAGGCAGGAGAAAGAACATAATAATTCTCACTGGAGAAATCTCACTCTCTGTATCACTGCAGTAACTCAGCATACTCTACTAAACTCTCTGGACACAGTTCACAAAAATTACATTAGAAGAGCAGGTTAAAGAAGCTAGGAGTTTAATTTACATAATGCTTGACATTCAGAGAGCTCCTCCAATTAGTCGATCACTTAAGACTTCTTGCATTGTGAAATGACTCCCTATAAAATTAGGAGTCTTGGTTCTCAAGTATTTAGCAAAGTATAATTCAATTAAAAAGTAATGAAGCCACATTATCATATTAAATGAAACATGACAAGCATTTTTGCCGAGGTTGCAAATTTTCATTCTTTAGAACTTGCTAGAGTGTGACTGAGATTTTTTTTTTTTTTTTTTTTTTTTTTAATCCAGGCAACATTTTAGTAATTTACGTCATCTAATAGGAAATTTTCTGCCCACTGCTTGGTCAGCTGGACAACGCCTGGCTGCCTATTTAAGATTTCATTGCTTAATGGCAAATTACAGTGTGGGGAGCCAGCACAAAAGCTTTCCATGTCTCCCACTCTCAGATACCACCAACAGTGGCAGCATTTCTGGTGGAAAGGAGCCTGTTCTCCAATTTGCTGCTAGAATGCCACATCAGAGATAGGTGCCAGTGCACCAATAAGCCCTGTCTGGATCTGGGTGGTTTCATGCTGGGAATGGGACCAGCTCTTACACATTTTCAGGCTCTTTTTTGGCCTCTGTCTCCCTAATTCTGCACTGCCTCTAGTTCAGGATGTTCAAACAATTTGCCTGCATTAGGTAGATATTAATGACTCTTACACCCACTGACTATTTTAAAAAAATAAAAAAAAATCGTTGTCCTTGAAGTACACTCATTTTTAATAGAATAATACAGCCTATCTCTGCAGCCATTTTCATTAGAAATTCAAATTACCTGCTTTTTTCCATAGGACTTTCCCCTACCATGAAAAGACTGTTGTTGATGATCCTCTGTATTTCAAATAGTCTGTCACATGACCATGTAAAATACGCAAATTATTGCAGCAACAGAATGTTCTGGGTGCCGCAGGCCCTAAATTAACTTTTTTATCAGAACAATATTTGGAAGATTGAAAATATTTTTTTTTCTGCCTTGTTGCACACAACCTTTTAAAGTACAGGCAGCACAGATACAGGTCTATGTATGAATTACAAATGACTTTTTAAGACTTTAAGCTGCAGCTTATCAGCAGTGCACCTGCTGAAAAGACTCTGCAAACTTTAATACTTTTAAGCATGTTTCATCCACTTTTCTTTACCTATTTTTTTTCTTTAAAATAAAAGGCCTAAAGTCGGTGCATTTTAGAATATGTCTTCTGCTCTAGGAAAAAGCTTATTAGGAAAAAATAAAGAAACTAACAGTGGTTTTAATGATCCCTTTTCAATATAATATTTTTTTTCACTCAAAAATAAACACTGTTAAAATAAATGGTGCTTTAGTTAGTACCCTTACAGGGAGATTTGTATAGTGAGAAATGTTATAATTCTCATTCCAGTTTCACTAGAACCAACAAAGCCAAAAACCACAGTCCTGAAGGGTTAATTCTGCTTTCATACAAACACTGCTCACACTGAACTGACCCTCTGTATTGCTCTTGGTGGCTTTGGCTGGCATCAGAGTTGACCATTTAAAAATTTTATAAACCCACCAATTTTTCTTAAAATGCAAGTGGCTGTGCTTTAAATATGGTCACTTGACCATGTAAATAAGGAAATAAACTCTTTCCCTGTGACATGGCAAAAAGTCTGGAAAAAGTTGGGGGCAGGAGCTGAAAACCTCGAGGGTTTCCAGCTGCTGGGGTGATGTGGCTTTTGTGTCTCTCACTCAGGAGTTAAAATTGCACTACATACATAGACTGTCTGTCAACCATTAGTAAAAAAATTATCTGCATTTCTTTTTTGTCTGCTTTGGTTTTTTAAATATGTAGCTCCCAACAAAAGCTTTTCCTCATCTGTGTCAAAACTTATGTTGGGCTCCATACAAAGGACCTCACAGACCATCACAAGTGGGAAAGGACTGGCTCTTCTTAGGGACAAGTTTCAAGCTGCTTTCATCCCCCTGAAAATGAGAGGCTCTTCAGAGTTAGCACATTTTTTTGTGCTAACTTTGAATAAATAAAAAAAAAACCTCAACAACATTCATTTTTAACAGTGACACATCCCAGATGAGCTATTCCACTTCCCCAGAATGGCAAGTTTTCATAAGTGCACTTAAAACTTCCTTTCAGAGTATTTCTGAAAATTTTTTGGGGGAAAAGAAGGGAAAGCATCTGGTTGCAGAGAAGCTCTCCAATCTCAACCACTAAATTAAAGGTCAGAGGCTCTCATACTCTTCTGTGTGCAAGGGTTAATGTGGGTACACCTTATAAATCTGTGGTTAGACTTTAAATATGGTTAGACTTTAAATTCTTTAAATAGAATCTTTAAATTCTAAAATGCAAAGATTTTTAGGTCTATTATTTTAAAGGAAAACCAAATAGTTAAAGAAAAGTGACCATAAAGAAATATGATCAATAGTAATAAAGTGTGCAGAGATGTTTCAGCAGGTGAATAAAATAAGGATGAAAAAATATGCTAAGGGAAAAAAATTAAAAATTAGGAAATAAAAAGGAGGAAAAAAATCAACTTGTTTTTTCATCAGTTCTTCAGTTTCTGAAAATCATTTTTGTCAGCAATAGCAAGAAACAATCAAGGATCTTGAAAACACAGTGTGGATAATCTGCATATAATCTACAAAGTGATGAGATTATTTTGGTTGAAAGTGATCCCACAATATAGGAAAAAGTGTATTTTATCCCTCCAAACATTGGGCAGCAACTACTCATGACTTAATGAACTTACTTCCCTGTTTGCTCTGCTTAGTAAATGAGGTGACAGGAAGATACAAAACCAAAATGTGTGTGGAATAAAAACTAAATCACGCGTTCAGTAAGGAGACAAACAATTTAGAAGAGGAGACAAAAGAGAAATTGAGTTCAAATTTCTATATCTGCAATCTATTCCATGATACCCTTTTCCAGCCAAATATAAAAATATTACAATTCAAATCATCACTAGTGCAAATAAAGCTATGACCTGTAATCATCTCATGGGAGGCAGGAGGAATGCTAAGGTGGTAATATCCTAGGGTTTTGCCAATAAAGGATCATATTCTAGTTAAATTCTCTGTACTAGGAGACTGAATATCAAGCAGCTCACTAAAACATGTCTTTTCCTACAGCTTTTTTGTTTCCAAGAGACAAAATTAATGCCCTTGTGATATTTCCTTCCATTCAGCATATTTAAGTGGATGGAATTAATCGTCTGTTTGCAGTATTTGTGGGAAATTACATAATCTGGTGCAGGATGACAGAAAACCAGACAGGGTATTTCTGATTTTTGATTCCAGAAACAGGATCACAGCTCGAGATGCTGCATGGCCTATAAATACAGGAGGTAATGATTGCAGTAAATATGACCACATATTGAATAATTAATGGTAGAAGGTTTTACAAGGACTTCCCCCCTGCTTTTCCCTGATACTGTGCTGTTCTTCTTCAGCTGTGTAGAAAAAACAACCCAAAAGAGTGAAAACAATGGAAAAGAATAAAAGCAAATTAAAAAAAAAAAAAGTAAACCCAGCACTCACGCTTTTAACATTTTTTATTCACATTTAATAAAAGGATAATGAAAGAAGTTCTCATTTACTGTTTTCCTTTTCCTATTTTTTCTAGCTCATTTCCCTTAAAGAATTCTTAATTTCTTTTTGGCATCGCATAGAAAATTTTTGGCTTCTATCACGAACTCTACAGAACAACCATTTTCATTTGCCTTATATTCTGAATCAACATTTCCCCTTTAAGTTCTTTGTTCTCCTTTGAACTTCTCAAGTCAGACTCCTCTGTCTTGAATCTCTTGGCATGTTTCCCTTGTGTCTACTAATTCCCTGTCTCTAGGACTCTTTCTTTCCTGGCATATGGCACTCAGTTTTAATATAAATGTAAAATTTTTGTTGTCTGGAATATGATTTACTGTGTTTCAGAACTGAAAAATAAGAGCTGTGGAGAGGGAGGGAATGGGACCAATTTTAAAGCCGTAGAAATCAGAGAAAAAGAAACTTTTTTTGCTGAATTCTCATGTTTTAGTGGGTCAAATAAATTTGGAGACTGTCTTGAGAGTAGAGCAACAGCCACCAGCTATTGCAGCCAACCATATTTTTCTATTCTAGAGTTTAAAAAAGAAGGGTAGATTTTTCCAAAGGAAAGCTAATAGGATTGAAAAATTGTGATAAGAACAGCAGGGCAGAAGATTATATTCTACAATGGGCAGTTTTTGACAAAGTCGAGGACACAATTTTGAGTAGGCAAATGGCCTGGAAGTTGTTTTTTATGAGTGAACTCATATGAACAAACGGTTTAGTTCTTTGTGGTAATCTGTTTAATATAAACAGATTTTATGCAAGATTCATTTTACCAAGGACTTGAAAATTAAGTTTTAATTGAAATCTGGTCACATCATTAGAAACTTGAAGAAGAAAAAAAAATGTATACTCATACATACAAAAATAAAACTACTCATAATCTTCATAGTGTACACTAAAATAAATTGTGTCCTCAAAACTGATAAGGTGGAACTTTCTCTTTTGAGGATAAATTCCTTTTTAATGATTGTTCTTGTATTTCAGCACAGCAGTTTGTTGTGACATTTTTAATGAATTATAACCTGAAAATGTCTCTCAGACAAGGGAAAGTAGAGAACAAGAATTAGACTCTGGATGTGAGAGAAGCTTAATTCTAATTAGGCTCATGGATAATATATGCATTATTGACAGACATGGAGGTTCTCTCTTGGGTTATATATTGCTAATTTTATGGAAAGTCTGTGAATATTTAATATTTCAGACAGGTTTCTTTTAAAAACTAGCCACACCTGTTAAAACTTTAGAAACCAGTGAAACCGTACACATTTTCCCTGCCTGTTTACAAAAATCCTGGTAGGATAATAGCACATTTCAATGATGCACATGAATTCTGTTCAAGTTCCGTAAAACGCTTTATAAATTCTGAAAGCCTCAGAACAGACCCGTTCAAAAGATTTTTAAGTAACTGTAGCATAGACAGCTGGCATAAAATAGACTCTAAATTTACACCTGAAGAACAAAATCAGAAATCAATACGGGGTTAAAAATACCATAGTAGCTTACTTGCACATAACTACAACAAAATTGCTTGCAAAATTAAAACCAGTTATCATGTGACTTGTTTGGTATTCATTAATTTTTAATTCATCCTGATATTTCTGTTTGCATCTGGTGGTATACCTCTGTGGCTTTGCCTTTCTGTCCATTATTTTTAGGGCAATTTGTGCCTTTTTCCTCCTCCAAGCTTTTGTCCTCTATGCCCTCCAAAAAAATCTTTATACTTTTGTATGAAAAATTATCATCCTGCTAAAATACCATAAAATTATTGGTCTTTAAAGTAACTTTTCTCTTGAAATAAAAAGGATACGACCTGTGGCGTATTGTATCTGTTTTCAGTGAGGCTGTCCCCCTGAAATGGAAAATTGAAAAAGTGGTGACAACTGGTGTGATTCCATTTGATCTTCTGTCCTGTAGTTCTCATGGAAATTGCTGGAATATGCTTTTATTGTCTCTGTTCTTATGTTCTCTTAAAAATAAACCAGCCACTACTTCTCAGTCTCTCTTCAGAGGAGAATTTTGTGTATTAAGTCATTCTAATAATCTTCCCCCTGGATGGCTTACACTCTTCTGTTGTACATTTTCGGGTCTGGGATGTACAAAATGATTTCCCAGATGTTGGAAAGTCACTGATTTATGATGTGTCGTTATGTTTTCTGCTGTTTTCCCCCCACTGTTCCTTACACATCAATATGTGATGCTAATTTCATTTTACTAGTGCTGTGCATTGTCCAGAGAACCGTGTCAACCCAGGAACTTTGGATGGTTCTTCTCACAACTCTAAAATCACCTTTTTATTTCTCCTTGGCATTCCTTCAGGGAATATTTCACTTTCTTGTGGCAATTGTGGTGGTTTTGTCCTTTCCTTTCTCCAGAACAATGCCAAGTAAAGATTAGATTTTTACACAATTATTTCCTAAAACTAGTGCCTCTTTACCTACTTATTTTTAACTGGTTGTATACAAACAAATAAAAAAGCGACACCTTCAGTTTTTTGTTTCCTTCTGGATTCTTATTTTAATGGATGTGCTTTACACTTTGCTTTGTGTCCCATAGTTCTTAGGGGCCTGATAACTACAAACTATAGTTCGTCCAAAAATTTTACTTTCAGAACAATGCGTCCTAGAAGTTCCTTTTCCATCTGTATGCCTGGCACAAATCTCTTACAGAGCAGTTGAAAAGGAAAAGCTGCAGAGCTTTCTCACCACTACTCAATGGGGTTTCAATATGAACTAGTGACTAATGACATGGGCGTCAAAAATCAAACATAATTGATCTTTAGCTCATGTCCCATAGCAGAGAAGTCCATCTGGGCCAGGATTTGCCATCAAGACATTGAGATGGTTGCTCTTTTATGAAACAAGCTGATTAGATTGCCCCCTCCATTTTAGCATGCAAGGCAGAGAACAAGGCAGAGGCAATTCCTGCACACTCAGAAATGAAGTCTGCAAATTGAGTGAGTTATCTGCAATTCACTTATTCACTAGGAAATATTACCCCATTAAGGAAAATGGTAAAACTTAGGTGTCATGATTTTGCAAGAAACTTCCTTTATGAAAGCAGCACTGATATAAATTTGGAAGAACAGGGAAAAACCTAACCAAACAGAAAAACCCACAGTCCTTGTTTCTAGAGTGGCACATTTCCAGATAGTAACTTATTTTGTACAGAAACAGCTGTGCAACCTCAGTTGTTTGGGGTTTTTTTTGCTTTTAAACGCCTCTTTTCCTACATCTGTGTTCTGAGTGTCTCTTCCTGGATTTGGAAACTTGCTCCTTAACATATCTCTTTCTTGCCACCCTGCTGTGACAATCTGGTTGCTTCACATTGCTTTGACAGTGGAACTAAATTAAGTTAAAGATCAGCCCAACCACCGAGGCATGGTGATGCCTGCCTTGCCTCTGCCATCCCGTTGGCGTTATCTCAGGATGCATAAAATAAAAGATCTTGCCTCTTCCTCCTTGGCTGCAGAGGTGCCTGACATGGCTGTCACTGTCACCATACAGTTTCACAGCGAAGAGGTGCCAAAACCACCGAGGATTTTGGCAAACCAAAGTGGTATTTTGCGTATCTGCACTCTGCTCATCACAGTGACAGCTGCTTGGGCACATTTCTGAGTCTTTTGAGCTGCTACTGCTCCGTGTATTTGTGTCCTTGGCAATCCTTTCAAGAGGAGGAAATGCCAGCTGTTACTCCTGGACACCAGAGCAGCAGCAACGGCCTTCTTTTCTCATCACCTCTAAATAAATTACTGGCTCAGGCAACTAAGTCTAGGCTCAGGAATGAGTTCCAGGTCTAAATCAGACAGACGAAATTGTATTAATCCAACCGATCTTTAGCTGAAAGAAGTAGTAAAACCAAAAAGGATGAAAATGGTTATAATTGGGGATTTGGTACTTTGTATTGTTTCTCAAAATACTTTTAGTAGATAGCCAAAATGGGAGCTTTTATCCTTCCAACTCTATATGCTTTATGTGTTTTTATATACTCTACATATTTACATTCTCATACAAATCACTGGTGCAATGAGTCCCCATATCTGTAGAAGAGATAAAAATACATATTCATGCAGGGTCATCCAGAAAGTGCATTGCACATCCCAAACCTGGCAGTTTCAGAAATCTGAGATGATCTGTGTCCTCTCTGTTTTATGCATCAGCAGGATGTGCTTTCTCACCATTAATTTTCAGTTCCCAGGTTACACATTTGGGCTGCACCTCTGCACATCATCACATGCATTTGCTTAAAATGTAAAAGACACCTTTCAAAATCAGCCACAGGAATAAATGGAGGCCAAAGAGTTATTTTGCCATAGATAGCTGACAGGGAAAATTAAATGTACGTAGCCAAAGCTTTTATATTTTAGTTCCTCCTTGAAGTATCACACCAATGTCTTTCACAGAAGGCACTGTTCTGTCAATAGCAGCATTCTCTGTACACAGAAGATATTAGTCCTGCTGAGATGTTAAACAGATTGGGGGGATAGCAAGCAAATTAGTAAGAGTGCATTTTGTTCAGTTAAGCTTGCAATTCTAAACAGCAATTTCAAAATTAGGAAACCAGGAATCAGCAGAACCCTACCTATGCTGCAGTAGTTACAAGCGTGTCTTCCAAAGTCTCCAAGGAACAGCTTCTTAATTTTAGATCTATCTGCTATTCTTGTAACTCAGAAAAAAAATAAAATAAAATCTCCTTGCATACACCAGCTGGGCAGCAAGTCTTCTGCAGCTTGCAGTTCTGCAGCTCTTCTGGGATTAGAAACTGGCCCTGAAAATAGAGCGTGTCAGAAGGCTGAGCCACTATAACCCCTTCACACATGAATAAGCAGCTCTCCACTTTATTCATCTCCTTTCTTCATTCACAGCGCTGTGGTATTCAGATCTTGATGATATCTCCTGGGCATTATACCCCTTACAGGTTGCAGTGTTAATATGTTGAATATTCAGATCTCCACTATTTGCTAAAACTGAATTTTTCTGTATTGCAGCGTTCTCCACAGAAACCTCATTGACCCTAATTTTTTTTTTGGGTTGCAGTGAGTGATTTTGCATTCTTTTGCTGCTGACAATAGAAAAGGGAGTGTGGTTGCCAACAACATGTTGAGAGCACACATTCACAATGTTCCTGCAGGGCTATCTGTCTGTGTAAGCATCCTATTGTGTCTTTGGATGTCTGATAATTCAGCTCTGCTTCCCTCAAAGAAATAAGACCTTGCTAAATGCCTTACCTGTTATCTGCTACACAACGCGAATTCAGATACTGTGGGATTAAGCAGGCTGCAAAAATGAGACAATTTTTCTCACTATTGGAGACTAAGAACAGCTTTTTATCATTTCCAGATGTGGGGAGATGTAAAACCACCAAACTTTGGGAGTAATCTGCAGAAACAAATTCTGGCTTAAACTGTGTACACCATGTCTGCTTTAGCAAATATGATGCTATTGTTGGGAGAAAGCAGACATGAAAAAAAGTCATTTTAGAGAGAGACACAATACTTTTTTATCCATTTAAAGTGTCTTCTTCAGGCATTGTTTGGAAATACCTACACCTATGCTTCAATTTCATTTCTTTGTAAGACCTTATTTTAAAGCAGAAATATGTATCAAACCTTGGAGCATAAATGCAGAACACAAATTTACCACCCAGCTCCCGAAATATCTGCTGTGAATCCTGCCACACAAAAGGCCTTTTCTCTCAGGAGGTGATCTCCCCTTGCACAGGCATTAATAAGTAACTTCGACTAAGTTTCAGTGTTTCATTATGCCTATCTGTCTCTGAATGCACAAGCTAGCAGCAATCTGGAGTTAAACCATGACAAATGCCAGGCAGGCAGCACGCTCTGTCAGTGCAGCCAGGAGCAGAATGCTGAATTTGAGAGAGAGAGGGAGCAGCAAATCTTGCAGATAATGTCCTTTCCCCAGCTGAATGGATGATTTAGTTAGTATTCAATGTGCCCAGGCACCTGGCAATGGAAGGATGAAGAAGGATAATCAGGAGTTGCACTGATGGAATCGAGTGGTTTGTACAGAGCAGAGCTGTGTAAAACTCAGTGTGGAGAAGGAGGAAGGTCTGGCGGGCACCTGAAGGTTACTGAGAAGTTTGATTCTTCATTTCCGTGCAAACACTGCAGTTCTTCCACAGGATGTCAGAAAAAAAAAAAAATTAATAATGCTCTTTATTTGCCACTCTATTATGTTTTTGGGCTGTCAGTGGATTCACTCTTACTGGGAAAGAATTGGGATTGAATTGATGCAGCCCTTGGGGATGACCTCACCTTGGTTTTTGGGTCTTGGCTTAGGAAGAGTTATAGGTTTAGGTGTAACAGAGAGAAGTTTGGCTCACCACAACTTGAGGGCAACCATAAAGGCTAAAAGCCACTCCTGACAGAATGTATCTGTTTGAGACATCTATGCTAAAACAGGATGGAGGGCTGATTCCTAAAAATAAACTTTGTGATTTTAATACTCCACAGAGACTTTACTAAATGCCCAAGCTGTACCAGAATACTGGAAAGAAAAGTAAATTTAGTAAATTTATTACTAAATTTAACACTTTCAGACTTCTGGATTAGAGCCTCATCTGAGCTTGGTTTACATTCTTGCATCAGGACTCCCAGTTTGCCTCAAGCAGAGGGGCAGGAATTTGTACAGGCTCCTGCAGTCGAGGTAATGACCCAGATTTTGACACATCACAATGAGGTTAGTTTTAGAAATGCAGAGTTAATTTGAAGGTAAACTGGGAGCCAGAAAAAGGCAGTCTAAACAAAAATGATTGCCCCAGAAAAATGAAGAAAGAGTCAGAGAATAGGGGCCAAAAAAAAAAAAAAAAAAAAGGAATGGGATGTCACAGGGAGTTTAAAAGAATGTCTGGACCAGAAAGNATAATGTATATTTAAATTAGAATATCTATCTTTCTTACATGTGTGAATAAATCTAGGTAGTTATTTTCCAAAACTTGAAATTGCACAGCATTTTAACATTTTTGAAGTATGTTGGTTAATCTTTAAGTACTGAGCTGTAATTTTGGAAACAAAAAAAATCAAAACAACTTTTTTGTTTGGCTTCATCTGTTGAAATAAGCTTTCAGATGATGAAATATCTCTGAAGTCTGTATAGTTGGTAGTGTTTCTGAAGCAGGAGGCATAGTATAATTTAATGTTCTGAAACTGCAGCTCTTTAAAATATTTGAGTCATGAGCTGCATACACTGGGTATGTGTGGAGAAAATCATATAGGAAATGTTTGAATAGAAGGTGCTCCCCATACTTTTTCTCCTAAAATTGTGATCCCCTAAAACACAATTAAAGCAGCTATTTTACTACATCTAGCTGAAGAAACATTGAAAAAAAAAATAATTTCTTTATTTTTAATCAGTTTGAATGTGGAATGTGAACACTAGTCCTGAAAGGGCTTTGATTTTTTCTTCCTTTTAGTTTTTCCTTTTTTTTTTTTTTTTAATCAGCTGTAAACACATGAGATGACTTCAAAAATTAAAACTGTGAGGTTTATAGAAGTCTTAGCTGGAGAGCTCTCACTTCTTGACAAAGCAAATAAAAAGTTGGCAAGGAACAATTAAGCTTAAGGGGAGGAGGCTTAATTAGTTGGTGAATACCTGTGATGTTAGAAAGGAAAAAAGGAACAAAAAAAAGCAAAGCTTTTTTTCTTTTTTTGGCACATAACAGTTCAGTTTTTATTTTTATTTGGCACACAGCAGTATATCTAGTTTATTTCTCCTCTCTGAAGCGTTTGGGAGGAAATGGACAATTTTTGAGTCTTATCTGTGTGACAACAGAGGTGTTGTGTGGTGTTCTGGGTTTGCTCTGAGCTGTGACAAACTTCTCACAGGTGTCACCCTCTATGGGCATAAAGAACTTGCTCCCGAACTTGGGCACTTCTCACTGGTATTTCCTATGCTGATCCTTGTAGCTCATGCAAAAAACCACACTCTCCAGGCGGGTTAAAATTTTGTTGGCTCCTAAACGTTGTGCAGAGCCACAAGTTCCCCCCTGAGCATCCTTTGCTCCAGGTTGAGCCCCTTTCCCAGCTCCCTCAGCCTCTCCTGGGGCTCCAGCCCCTTCCCAGCTCCGTTCCCTGCCTTGGACACACTGCACAAATATCAGTTACTATTCAGGAGTGCAGAAAAGAAATTATATGTTTTTATCCATAGGAATGTATTAAAATTTATTTCCCCACTCCTAAATATTTTCCTGGTTTTGACATGTTGAGCCACAGGCCTTGAAGAAGGAAAAAATTTAACCTACTTGTTTTAGGCGCTGGATTCCATTTGACAAATTTTTTTTCTATTAATTGTGCTTCTGCCTCCAGATAACACAAACAATGACTATCCAATAGTAAATAAGTGGACATTTCAGAAACAAATTGTTACTTAACAAATATCAGAGGGCAAAAACCCAAACCAAACCAAACAGTCAAACAAATAGAAACAACAAAATCTGCCAGCCAAAAAAATAACAAGCAAAAACCAAAAAAATCCACAAACAAAACCAAAATCAAACACCCTCCCCCCGAAAAAAAACCCAGAAACCCAAATAGGACTGAGTGCTCTTTTTTACTAACAAAATCACAGATTATTTTCCATTGTCTGCCCATGTTGCTACAGACTTCTGCTCACCTCAGTCTTAGACCTTCAGATCTAAAAAGTCTGAAAGACTTCTAAATGTTAATGTTATATGTTTATATTTATAATTTGAAACTATAAATATATATATCACATATATATATTGCACATTTGTGTAATATATTGAGTATAAGTGTCATAT